>PVIW01004826.1:0-121219 GCA_004026585.1 Noctilio leporinus | reverse complement strand
GGAAAGGGGAGGGGTGGGGAGGGGAGGGAAGGGAAGGGAAGGGAAGGGTAGGGAAGGGAAGAAGGAAGGAAGGAAGGACGCTGAATCAGTTTCCTCCCATATGTACCTGACCAGGAAACAAACCTGAAACCTTCTGGTGTACAAGGTGATGCTCCAGCCAACTGAGCAACCCATCCAGGGCTCAGAGTGCCTTTAATATTATCTATTCAATTTTCTTTAAAAAAAAAAAAAAAGTTAACTTCTCCAGGGTAGTATTTATTGTCCTTTTCAAAGCTGGGCCTATATTGCTTCCCCAGGCTGGAAGGAACTTAACCTCCCTTCAGTCTACCCAGATTTGCTCTTCAAGTTTCCTCTCCTCTCATGTATATCCCTGCTGCTGCAGGGATTCTGATTTCCAAGCTTCTACCCCACATTTGATACATAATTATATGCTAACTTCTACAACTTAACTGCTTCATGTAAGGATGCACTGTTGTTTCAACTAAAAACCCAGCAGACTTCTGGGGAGCAAAGCTCATGTCTTCCTTGGCTTCTCTATAATCCTGAACACCTAGCATGACATACACACAGTCAAGAAATACTGCTGAATAAATGTAGTAGGAACTTGATATAGATACAACTTAACATTCTTTTTTGGTTTTCTTAAGTATAAAATGTTTCCCCTGGCTGGTGTGGCTCAGCGGATTGGCACCAGCCTGCAAACACAAAGGTGGCTAGTTTGATTCCCAGTCAGGGCACATAACCAGGTCTCCAGCCAGGTTCCCAGCTGTAGGCAAGTGAAAGGCAACCATACATTGGTGTTTCTCTCCCTTTCTTCCTCCCTACCTGCCCTTCTCTCTTAAAATAATAATAAAATCTTTTTTTTAATTACATATTTCAAATACTATATAGCAAACTTTAGGGAATAACAATGCCCTGATTTTTTGAATGTTAATATATTGGCATGTGTACTTTCAAGTTTTTTAAGAAAATAAAACTTTGCAGGTGCTGTCACAGTTACTCTCTGAGGCATTTCCTCTCTCTGATCCCTAAAGGTATCCATTCAGATGTGTCTTCATTATCAATTTTTCAATACTTTAACTACTCATATATGTGGCCACTTACACTACCTTTTATGTTTTTTAAATTTATATAAATATTTATACGATATTAATCCATCTAGGAATTGCTCTTTTCAACTCATTTTTAGGTTTTGAGAGCTATTCACACTGGTAATTCGAGATCTGGGTTAGTCGTTTTCCTGTCCCACGATGCTCCGTTGTTGACTCTGCCATAAAGGATTTATTTAATCCCATATTACTGAACATTTAAGTTGTTTCCAGTTGCTGTCATAGGCAATTAGGCAATGCAAATTCTCGAGAATGTGAGGCAGCCCACTTCCAAAGCAACTAATCCCACACATAAAGCCTCTCATTTCTCAACAATGGTTCACATGTGTTCTCTAGTTTCTGAACTTTTAATTATGAGGTCTGTCCTGAAAGTATCAGCTGCACAAACCATTTTAATTATATTGGCATTGCTTGATACTTGTGGGACATACCTTGTATTAGAATCAGACCTAGGCCAGTGCTTAATATCCCACAGCTGACATAGCATAACGACCAGGACCCAGCTTCAGTATGGCTGCTTTGTCTTGAAGTCCACCAACCTCTAAATATTATCCCTCACTCAATATGCCACAGTTAATATCTACAAACAATGTAAACATGAGTACACTATGTGTAGGGAAACATTTCTTGAGCCATCCCAAACCTTTTTAATGTCTGATCAGGGACATTTTGTTGTTTTTGTTTTTGTATGTATATGTTTCCCAGGGGCTTTTATTTAGTTTAGCATGCATAGGGATATGTAGCAAACACATAGAGCTCATCCATCAGTGTCAAGCAGTGCTGATTACAGGAAACGACACTATCTATAGATAATAATTGAAGGAACACAGAGACCTGCTTCAGGTCAGGGTCTACTAAGTAAGATGATGCCAAGTGGCTACAAAAATAGGGTACCTAAGTTTAACCTAAACATCTGGTGTACACTAATCTAAGACTAGTGGAATAGAGCAAGCTTCAAAGGATATAATGTATTCCTCAAGGCCTGCTTTACCCGGGGGCCCCCTGGAGCTGGTATGGGATTGTGCCTGCCCCCTGCATTCCTGGTTTCCTTGTCAAGTCTTACAGGCTTGTCTTCCCAGGCCTTGCTTGCGCTGGGCTACAGTTCCCTATACCACACAGAGCGGCCCCCAAAATTTAACATGGTTCCCAATCATTTATAAGATTTGGTCCCCTGATTTCCATTGCCACTGTCTTTTCCAACCCTTCTACAATTGGCATTTGTCTGAATGCACTACACTATCTTTTATGTCTCTTGACCTTTGAAGATGCCATTTCTGCTGCCCTTTCCAGCATCAACTTTAGGTCAGATCAGGATATTCTTCTTTCCCAGAAGTCTTCTTTGCCCATTTTCTATTTACATCATGGTTAAATATTCCACTTAGACACTCCTAGGATAAGTCATATTAAATTAATTCCATTAAAGAAGTTATTGCATTACATAATGATTGCCTAGTAACCTGTGGATTTCTCTAGTAATTTGTAAACTAAGAGGGCATAAACCATGCCTACCTTACTCACAACCATAACTCCAGAGGTGGATACATGGTAGGTACAGAATAACTGTTTATTATAGAATGAAATGAGAAATAAAACACTAAGAAAGACGTAAGACTGGAGACTACCCAAATGAAAAAGGTGTGCAAAATCTGCAACAGATCTGTTACTTCTCCCCTGTGTTCTTATCTTCTCTGTTTCTTCATCTTCTTAAAGCAGACCCCTTAGCACCCTTTGCAATGCTGGTTTAGTGGAGATGTATTCTTTAGCCTTCTTTTGTCTGGGAAGCTCCTTATTTCACCTTCTTTTTGAATGAGAGACTTGGTGGGTAGACTAATTTTGGTTGTAGGCCTTTGTTTTTCATTGCTCGAAATACTTGTCATTCCCTTCTGGCTTGTTGTGTTTCTGTTGAGAAATCAGCTGATAACCTTATCGAAGCCCCCTTGTATGTTATTAACTGTTTCTCTCTTGCTGCTTTTAGGATTCTTTCCTTGTCTTTGAAACTTGCCATTTTCCTTCTGATGTGTATTTGAGTGGGCCTGTTTGGGTTCATCTTCATTGGGACTCTCTGTGCTTCCTGAGCTTGCATGACTTTTTCTCTCCTCAAGTTAGGGAAGCTTTCTATCCCTTGCTCCTCTTCTTCTCCTTCTGGTATCCCTATGATATGATGTTATTATGTTTCATGTTGTCCTGCAGCTCTCCTAAAACCTCTTCATTCTTTTTCAGTCTGTTTTCATTTTGTTGCACTGCCTGGGAATTTTTTTCTACATTGACCTCTAGCTCAATGATCTGATCCTCTACTTTCCCTCACCTGCTTTTGATTCCTTCTACTGTGTTCTTCAATTCAGAAATTATATTCTTCATTTCCTCTTGACTCATACTGATGTTTCTATGTCCTTTTTAATGCTGGTGTAGTTCTCAGTAAGTTCCTTGTAGCTTCCCTAGAGTATTTTGTAGTCCCCCTGGAGTTGTTTGTAGTTTTCTTTGAACTCGCTGAGCTCATTGAGCTTCTCTATCATCATTATTTTGAATCCCATGTCTGATAGTGTGCCTGCCTCTATTTCATTTTGCACTCTTCCTGGGGATTCCTCCTTTCCTTTCATGGAAGGTTTATTTCTTTGCCTCCCCATTTTAGGTGACTCTTGTTTGTTTCTGCTTCTTCGATTGGTCTGCTTTGACTTACTGTCTTAGTGGTGTCTGAATAAATATTTATTCAACTTGGTAAAGCCAGGCACTGAGAATGAAATGGTGAAGCAGAACCTGCTTTCATGGAGCTTGTACTCTAGTAGGAAAAGATAAGGGCAGATGAACAAATAACTGAATGTACAATATATCAGGTGGTGATATGTGCCATAATAAAAATGGTGGTAAGATGGAATATAGTTAAAAAGATAATCATAAATGCCCTAATTACAAAACACAAACAGTTATTATGTGACATGTTGAAAGTGTTAGGTAATGCTACCTGGTTATCATTTTGCAATATATAAGAATATCAAATCTACATCTGGTACTGCTTAAACTGTTAAATCTACACAATGTTATATATAAATTATATCTTAATAAAACTGGAAAAATAACATGAACTAAGGGGAACATTGCCAGAGGGAAAGGGGGTACTGGGTGAAGGGGGCAAAGGGCAAAAAATTAGGACAACAATAATAGCAAAATGAATAAAATATATTATAAAAAATAAAACTGGAAAGATAAATTTTGTAAAAAAAATTATAGAAATTAATTTTTTAAAGAGGGAAAGAGCGTGGCTATTCTAGAACCCAGAAGTATGACATCTGTTTCTATTCATAACCACTATATTGTACTGCCTCATTTGCTAAAAGATTCTAACAAGTTATGCTTATTTGTTAGTTTGATAATAGAGCCTATTTTTATGCTGATGGGAAAAACTGGAAAGTGAAAACCTGATGATGTAGAGGAGGGAGAATGCAAAAGGAGTTACCTTTAAAACATGGGAGGGGATGAGATCTGAAATACAAGGAAGGAGCTGGTCTTTGATAGGAATGATGTTTCATAGGGACAACAGAGAGGGCAGAAACTAAGACAGATGGGATAGACAGATTTGCAGATGGGATAATACAGGAGTTTCTACTCCTAGATCTGACTTTTTCAATGAAGTATGAGACAGGATTATCAGCTGAGAAAAAAAGGAAAGAAAGAAATAGAGGCTTGGAAGAGAGAGAAGAGTATGATAGAGGCCATTCTGGAGGATGGTAAGTATGGTAGAATGTTAAACAGTTTGGAGAGCCAGTTTGAGACTTGTGGTCATGAATTTTTAAATGAAACCACTTGGTATAGTTATTTGTTTTTCTCCAGCAGTTTTAGCTGATTCAGTACCAGCAGAGAGTAAGCAATTATGTGGTAAAAGTATAAAGATGAGAAAGAGGGAAAGCAGAGTTATGGATATTTGCAAGGAAGTGGTCCTAGATAGAATCCAAGTTGGGTAAGGAAGGAAATGAGGACATGCAAATGAGTGACAGTGAAAATGTAGTAAAGTCTTTAATTCCAATCAAAATAGGAATGAGGGATTGTGTTGTTTTGTTTTGTTTCATTTTTATGGAACCTGACAGGCTAACTCTAAATTTGTATAAAAACACAAAGGGTCAAGAAGATTCAGTCAGGGCAGTTCTGAAGAAGCAGGCTGGTAGACTTGCTGAAGCAGATCGGGATTTATTTTTAAAATATAGTAATTTAAGCAAGATAGTATTGATCACAGAGACCAATGTAGTATGGCCACAGATAGCTAATAGAATAGAGAACTCGGAAAGAGACTCATGAATATACAGAAGCTTGATTTAAGGCAGAGCCGACATGCACATAGGGTTGAGAATACTTACAATCAGCGAGGCTGATAAATTAATAGGTTATCCATATCACAGAAATGAAAACTCATCCTTAACTCACACATTTATGCACTAATGACTTCAAAATGAAAATCAAAACTATAAAACTTTTCAAAAAATAAAGACTATTTTATTTATTTATTTATTATTTCTTTTAAAAGAAACAAGAAGCAGGACCTCCACCCAAGGCTACTTTACCCAACAAGGCTATCATTTAAAACTGAAGAAGAAATAAAGAGCTTCTCAGATAAGAAAAAGCTGAAGGGGTTTGTTAACATCAAGCTAGTTATTGCAACAAATGGTGGAGGACTTGCTTAAAGGAGGAGGAGGAAGAGGAGGAGGAGAAAGAGAAGAAGGAGAAGAAAAAAAATAAGGGAAAACAGTCTAACAATAAAATGGTATTAAACACATATCTCTCAATAATTGCTTTAAATGTAAATAGCATAAATGCTCCAAACAAAAGACATAGGGCAGGTGACTCGATAAGAAAATAAGACCAATATGTATGAGATCAAAAGTTACACACAGACTAAAAGTAAAGTGATGGAACAGGATATTTTATGCAAATTGGAAAAAATGCTGGGGTAGCAGTTCTTACATCTGACAAAATAGACTTTAAAACCAAGGCTATAGTATGACACAAAGAAGGACCCTACATAATGATAAAGGGAACAATCCAACAAGAGGATATAACTGTAGTAAACATTTATATACCCAACATAGGAGCATCTAAACATATAAAGCAAATCTTGATGGACATAAAGGGAGAGACTGACAGAAATACAGTCATAAGAAGAGGATTTTAACACCTCATTAACTTCAATGGATAGGTCTTCCAGATGGAAAATCAATAAGGAGACACTAGATCAAATGAACTTAATGGATATCTTCAGAGCATTTCACCCCAAAGCAGCAGAATATATGTTCTTTCCAAATGCACATGGCAGGTTTTCAAGGATAGACCACATGTTAAGATATGAAACAAGCCTCAATAAATTTAAGAAGATTGAAATAATATCAAGCATCTTCTCCAACCACAATGCTTTGAAACTAGAAATCAACCACAAAAAGAAAACTGAAAAATACACAAAGATGTAGAAACTAAATAACATGTTATTAAACAATGAATGAGTCAACAATGCTATAAAGAAAAAAACAAAAGATACCTTCAAACAAATGAAAATGAGAATGCAGCAACCCAAAATCTATAGGACACAGGGAAAGCAGTCCTAAGAAGGAAATTCATAGCATTACAGGTATATCTCAAGAAACAAGAAAAAGCTCAAATAAATAATCTAACTTTACAGTTAAAAAACTTGAAAAATAACAATAAACAAAGCCAACAAAAGGGACAAGGAAGGAGCTAATAAACATCAAAACAGAAATAAATAAAATAGAATCTAAAAAATGATACAAAAGATCTATGAATCCAAGAGCTGATTCTATGAAAAGATAAACAAGATTGACAAGCCTTTAACCAAAGTCATCAAGAAAAAAGACAGAAGTCTCAAAAAATAAAATTAGAAATGAAAGAAGAGAAAGAACTGACACCAAAGAAATACAAAGGGTTGTAAGAAAATATGATAAACAACTATATGCTAACAAATTGGACAACCTGGACAGAATGGATGAATTCCTAGAATCATACAATCTTCCAAAATTAAATCAAGAAGAATTAGAGAATCTGAATAGACAGGTTACACCTAGTGAAAATGAAGCAGTAATCAAATAACTCCCAATGAACAAAAGCCCTAGACCAGATGTCTTCACAGGTGAATTCTTAAAGTATATTTTATTTGTTATGCTGTTTCAGTTGTCACAATCTTTCTCCCTTTGCTCTCCAGTGCCCAGTACCCACCTTTCCTCCAGCAATCTCCCCCTCAGTTTATATCCATGGGTCATGCCTGTAAATTCTTTGGTTTCTTCCTTTCCCTCTATACTGTTGTTAACATCCCCCTGTCTATTTTGTTCCTATCAGTTATGTTTCTTGATCCCTGAACCATTTCCACCACTGTTACCCCTTCCCCCTCCAGCTGATACCCCTCCAAATGACCTCTATACCTATGATTCTGTTCCTGTTCTGATTGTTTTCTTGGTTTGTTTTTAGATTCAGTCTATTGACAGTTGTGAATTTGTTGTCATTTTGATGTTCATAGCTTTGACCGGTTTTTTTTCTTAAATAAGTCCCTTTAACATTTCATGTAATAATGGCTTGATGATGATGAATTCTTTTAGCTTTACATTGCCTGGGAAGCACTTTATTTGCCCTTCTATTCTAAATGATAGCTTTGCTGGATAAAGTAATCTTGGTTGTAGGTCCTTGCTTTTCATCACTTTGAATACTTCTTGCCAGTCCCTTCTTGCTTGCAGAGTTTGAGAAATCAGCTGAAAGTCATATGGGAATTCCTTTGTGACAACTCTCTGCATTTGTCTTGCTTTTAAGATTCTCTTTATCTTTAAACTTTGGCATTTTAATTATGATGTGTCTTGCTGGGGTCTTCTTTGGGTCCAACTTGTTTGGGATTCTCTGTGCTTCCTAGACTTGTATGTCTATTTCCTTCTCCATATTAGGGAAAAGTTCTTTCATTACTTTTTCAAATAAGTTTTTAATTTCTTGCTCTTCCTCTTCTCCTTCTGGCACACATATGATTTGGATATTGGCACATTTCAAATTATCCTAGAGGTTCCTAAGCCTAACCTTGTATTTTTCAATTTTTGTTTCTTCTTTCTCTTCCATATGAATGTTTATTTCTTTATTTTCTTCCAAATCATTGATTTGAATCCCAGCTTCCTTCCCTCCACTGTTTTTATTCCCTATAGATTTTTTTTTATTTTACTTTGTGTAACCTTCATTTCTTCCTTGATTTTTCTGCTGTACTCTACGAGTTCCTTGATCATTCTTATCACCAGTGTTTTGAACTATGCATCTGAGGTTTTCTGGGTTTTGTTCTGTTCTTTCATTTGGGCCATATTTCTTTGCCTCCTCAATTTGGTAGGCTCCCTGTGTTTGTTTCTGTGTATTAGGTAGAGCTGCTTTTACTTCCTAGAGTAGCTCTAGGTAGCAAAGGCACCTATAAATTGTGTGAGTCAGAGCCTTAGTTAATCGTCAGGGCAGGGAAACCCACTCACTTCTTTATGGTTCTGTTTGTTGGGGGAGGGTGCTCAGAGAGGGGACAATAGCCACTGCCTACTTCCTGGTGATTTGCCCAATGCCAGCCTCATTTCCAGTCACTTCACCCACTTCCCATAGGCAATTGGCACTCTTCCAGATGCTGCTCTGGGATATGCATATGTTCTGAGACCATGCGGGTCCATTGAGCAGTGAAAATCTGGCAGTTTCTTTCACTCCCAACCTGCACTTATTTTTACAGCCATAAGTAATGGGAGTTCATCTTGCTGGTGCTGGAACCCTGAGCTGTGTAGTCTGGCCTGGAGCTGGGATTGCTCACTCCCAGGGTCTCCCACCCAATTTTTATCCATCACACATGAATGCAGGAATATCGGTGCCACCACCGCCATGCTGTCCACACCACACCACTTCTCTGCTCCATCACCGCAATGCAATGGTTGTTGGACTTACATATAGCTCAATTTTCTGGTGGTTCTTATTGTCATTTGTTTTTGAGATCTGGTTGTAATTATTTCTATGGTAGTGTGAGAAGACAAAGCATGTCTACCTATGCCTCCATCTTAACTGGAAGTGTCCTTAGACCCAAAGGTGAATTTTACCAAACATTTCAAGAAGACTGACACCTATCCATCTCAAACTATTTTAAAAAATTCAACAGCAAGGAGTAATCCTAAGCCCATTTGATGAGGCCAGCATTATTCTAATTTCAAAACCAGATAAAGACACTACAAAGAAAGAAAATTATAGGCCAATATCCCTGATGAACATAGATGCTAAAATGCTCAACAAAATACTAGCAAACCAAATACAGTAATACATCAAAAAGATAAAACACCATGATCAAGTGGAATTTGTTCCAGAAATGCAAGGTTAGTACAACATTTGCAAATCAGTAAATGACATGCAACATAACATAAACAAAATGATCACATCGATAGATTCATTTTGGCCAGTCAACAGGTTGAAATTACAGTGCATCCACTGGTCAGTGTCTATGTGTAAGCATCCGTATGCCACACAGGGATCTGGTCATTGCTGCAGTCCAGATCACTGTCTTCAAGGACATAAAGCTGAGCATGCATTCCTCAGATCAAAAGCCGGTGCCCAGTTCCCTTCCATCTGAACCTGGGCTGGCTTTGATGACTTGAGCAACAGTATACAGTGAAAATGAAGTTCCAGGACATCCATGCACAGCTAATAAAAAACCCTGCAACTTCTGCCTTAGATCACATGCTCTTAGCACATTCCTCTTGGAGCTCCGACCCACCATGTAAAAACTCCAGGCCACTCTTCTGAAAAACATGTATTTGGGGGAACACTGAGGTACCAGACATTGAGGGACTAGTTATCCCAGTCAAGCCTTCAGGTGCCCTCAGGCCCAGCCCCTATCTGGCACAACTGCATAAGAGATCCCAAGAGAGAACTGCCCTGCTGAGCACAGACACTGCATTTGTGGAGGTTTGGTCTGAGGCCATAGACAACCAGACAAGATGATATTGAGCCCCCTTGCCATCCTCTTCACTTTGTTCTATTCATGTTCTATTTTCAACCAAGTCAATGATGCTATAGAAATATTTTTCTTTATAATTCTGCCTGCTTTCCAAAGAGGGTGAATTCTGTTACTCTGAAGGGTCCCTTGTTTGGATATCTGCCTCAATGAACTTGGATCTATCTATCAACTTGGAGGTAGGTACTGAAGGTAGAAAATAGGCTCAAGTTGAACTGCTCTGCTTTACAAAGCTCTTCCAAGCGCAAACAATTTAAAGTGCCTGGGGGAAAGTGAGGAGAGAAGAGAAACAAAAGGCAGAAATGCTGGGCAAAGAATCAGAAAAAAGTGAAGAGAAAGAATAATCAGGGGTGTCACAACAGCAAAGAGACAAAGCTCAGGAAAGTGACTGAAGGATGGAGATGCTAACTTTGGAGTGTACAGTATGAAGCCTCTCCCCTGCCTTATTGACTCTTCAGTAACATATACATCAATCACTCTCTGGCGTAAGTGAATTCTTTAGCAAAAATTTGTGAGATAATATGTCATCATATGAGCATGATGAAACAGAAGAATGGTGGGCAGCCAATTAGCTGGGTTATATTTTTGAGACATGTTGCCTAAAACAGGTATTCGATCCTGTCACCTGGTATTAAAGAACTTCCCTCAAACTAAAATGGATTCTTTAATGAGAATTTTAGGTTAAAGATGTACAATAAAACCCTCACTGGTGGCTCAGAGGATAAGGCGTCGGCCTGCGAACCCAAAGGTCGCTGGTTCGATTCCCAGCCAGGGCACATAACCAGGTTGTAAGCCAGGTCTCAAATCAGGTCTGTAGCTGGAGGCAGGTGAAAGGCAACCACACATTGATATTTCTCACTGCCTGCCTCTCTCCCTTTCCCTCTCTAAAAATTATAAATAAAATCTTTTAAAAAATAAATTAAAAAAAAAGATGTACAATAATTTTGAGTTATTATATTTACTTCCATCTAGCCTATTTCTCCCCATGTATTTTCAGAGACTATTACAGGAAATAGTTATACATCTTGAAATCCACATGCTATATATAAATGCCACTCTCCTTAACTGCCAGTTTAACATCCCTGGCAAAAGCGAAAGTAATTAGATTCATCTTACATCACATGTGCTTAGAATTATGTAGCTTCCATACGTACTCAAAAAAAATCCTTTTACTAAATCATTCTACAATATTAGTAAGAATTGATATTAAACCCACTGCCTTTCAGAAAGTGTTCATTGCTGTCTGAGACCTGGAGTGCTTATTAATCCAGCCATGTTTGGGAGAGAATGTTTGCAAGTCAGGGAGCTACTGAACTTTCTCTGATGACTCTGATATGTCCCACGTATTGTACCACTGGTCACATGTACAGAAACGTGACTTGGTTTTGCACCATAGAGGTGTTGCCTCCCTCCAACTTACGTGGCTACCTCTAAAGATCCCAAATTCTAATGCTGTATGAATAAAGTATCATCCTAAGAATAAATGTCCCTGGGAAATATATAACATTGAATCCTCTAGTTAGTGGTTTTGACAACTTTGATGCAAAGATTAGCTACCCACAAGTAGCTTATCCTTTAAAGGTTAAAAAAAAAAATCATAGTGGTCAATCAGCACTCTTGTGTGAGAACAGAAAAATGAAAAGCTAATCTGACAAGGGCTAGGAGTTTGTTAATTCAGTAGTAGAGTACAAATTCAGATGTGCATTATCAAAAAAAAAAAAAAAAAAAAAAAAAAAAAAAAAAAAAAAAAAAAAAAAAAAAAAAAAAAAAAAAAAAAAAAAAAAAAGACTAAAGCTGCTGACTGAAGAGAAAGAAATTTGACTCTGAAATAAAGCTGCAAAGGTGGAATTGGGACAGCTATGTTTCTTAGTATAAGAATAGATGTCTGGACATGATGACAGTTTTAGAAATTCAAATGAAAAGTAAACAGAGGAATTATTAAAAAAAAAAAAAAAAAAAAAAAAGGCTGGCATGAAGGCTAGGAATGTTCCTGCATATCTGGAACTTCCTGTTAATACCAGGCTCTGTTGATACTTTCCCTTATATCTCTTCTTACTTTTTGAAGATAAACTATTTCAAACAGTTTGGCTCTGTGAGTAGTAAAATGAATAAACATGCCTTTCAACTTTAACAAAGATGCAGAGACTGTGGGGAGTGAATTGCCACTTTAAAGAATGTATATAGTCCCATATATACAAAATAATGTACTTTAAAAGAGTTGCTCTTTAACCTTAGAAGGACTGCTTTGTTTTAAGAGCTAGTGTGGGACCTTCATGAAAGAAGATGTATTGGATAACACAGAATGGCTCACCTAGGTCTATTCCCAGCTCCCATCACTCCACACCTACCTCTTCTACAGAGTCAAATCTTTCCAGCTCTCCCTTGCAACAAATGTGTGTGTGCACCACATGTCATAAACTAAGAACTGGAACATGCTTCAGTATTTAAGTTGTTTGACAAAGTACCCACAGGAAATAAATTCTTATTGTTTACTCTATCTATAATACATTCCATTGGCAGTTGTTAAACTTTTAAAAACATTGCTACACAGTAAATGATGGTGCTCGAATGAGGAGCAAGATAACGTCCCAGCCCAAGGAACTCATAGTGCATTCTGAAAAATAGTTGTGAACATTAGGATAAAGGCAGTAAGAGAGTGCTCTGTGCTATGAAGGAAGAAGGACTAAAAAGATAGCAACAGCTAAGCTAACTCTTAAGAAAGGAATTCAAGTTCACCAAATGAGCATGAAGGGGTATGGCTTTTGGAAACACTGTGGATCAAGCTAAATTGGCTCAAGGAGTAAAATAACTTGCAGTTTTTGCTACTTACTGATTTTCATAAACCAGACTAATATTTCATAGTAGTTCATCACTGGATCATTATTTCATGCATTACTGCTACAGTTACTCTTATCTGAATAAACTCGTATTTGTCTCTTTAACCAAAGACAATATGGTTTGGCCTTCATATATTCACACAAACTTTGGGGTGATTGTCATTGACCTTGGGGTCCCTTTGCTTAGGTGGCAAAAGACACTGATCACAAAATCATTAGCTAATGAAGAAGAAATATGGAAATATCCTATCATTTATTTTTCATTCCACTGGCTCTGGAAAAAATCTATAACCAACCTGGAGCTATGTTTAAACAATCATAGTCAATTCTACACAGGAAAATTAGAATCCCAATTGATCAAAAACATGTTCTTATAATGGAAATAAAATGCAAACAGGCTAAGAACCCAACAATTTTGCTTAGTAAATAATGGTGCTTCAACATAACAGAAAATTATTCACTCTAAAAATGACAATTATATATGTGAGAAAATAAAATGCAAAGTAATATATATATGATTGCAATAAAATATATCTGCTTGTGAAATACTACTTGAAATAGTATGTAAAAATTTTAAATCAGTAATTGCAGTGAGAAAATTGCTGGCATATTCTTTTAAAATTTTTATTTAATGCTACTGATGGGTCATCTTTAATTTTTCTCTGTGTGTCTTTCATCTGAAGTATGTCTCTTATAGATAGCACATGCATGGGTCTTAATTTTTATTCATTCAGCTACTCTTTCTTTTGATTGGAGCATTTAATTCATTAACATTTAAAGTGATTATTGGTAGGTACATAGTTATTGCCATTTTATTATTTATATTTATGTTCTTTTTTTTCTTCTTAAAGAGGTGGCTAACATTTCTTATAATGCTGGTTTGGTGGTGATTAACTCTTTTGTATGTCTGAGAAACTCTTTACCTCTCTTAAAAATTTAAATAATAGCCTTGCTGGGTAGTAGTCTTGATTATAGATCTTTGCTTCTCGTTGCTTTGAGTGTTTTGTGCCAATCTCTTCTGGTCTGCAAAGTTTCTGTTGAGGAATCTTGTGACAATATTATGGGAGCTCCCTTGCAGGTAACTGACTGCTTTTCTCTTGCTGATTTTAACATTCTCTCTTTGTCTTTACCTTTGGCATTTTAATTATGATGTGTCTTGCTGTGGTCCTCTTTGAGTACATCTTGTTTGGGAATCTTGGCATTTCCTGATCTATTTCCTTCACGAGATCAGGAAAGTTTTCTGTCATTATTTCTTCAAATAGATTCTCAATTCCTTGCTCTCCCTCTTCTTCTTCTGGTACCTCTATGATGCAAATGTTGTTATGCTTGATTTTGTCTTGGAAGTCCCTTAAACTATCCCCACTTTAAAATATTTTTTCTTTTTGCTATTCTAATTGGATGTTTTCTGCTACCTCATCTTCCAAGTTGCTGATTCTGGCCTATTCTTCATCTTACTGATATTTATTCCTTCTAGTCTATTCTTCATTTCAGCTATTGGAACTTTCATTTTTGATCCATTATTTTTTATGGTTTCTATGTCCTTTTTTATGTATACTACCTCTTTATTTGAGTTCTCACTGAGTTTATTTACTCTTCTCACAGTTCCTTGGATATCCTTATAATCAGTGTTTTAAACTCTGCACCTGGTAGACTATTTGCCTTCATTTCATTAAATTATTTTTTCTAGATATTTCTCCTATACTTTCATTGGGATATATATATATATTTTTGTCTCCTCATTCTGACTTTCTATCTGCATTTTGCTTCCATTTATTAAGTAGATCTGCTATGTCTCCCAATCTTGGCAGAGTGGCCTTATGTAGTAGTACCTGTCTTATGAGGTTCAGTGGTGCAGACGCCCTGACAACCTGGACTGGCTGCTCCAGGTGAGTCCCTTGAGTGACTTGTGTGTGCCCTCCTGCTATAGTTGAGCCTTGGTTTCTACTGGCATGGTGGTGAGTAGGATTGTCCCTCAAGCTGGTTGGCTGTGATCATTGGCCGTGACCACAGCACATGAGCTACTGTACAGGGCTGACCCCACCGAGCAGGATTCACCCCAGTGGGCTCTGGTGCTTGCTGAAACCCTGTGCATAAACTCCCATGAAGCTTTGCTTAAATTTTTTTAAACCATCAATATTCAGGTTCTATTTAAGAAGTGCATCTCTAAGAAATTACAATCAGAAAACGTTTCTTTGAAAAATTAATAGGCTTCTTTTATTCCCAGAAGCAATTTTTAATAATAAATTTTTGCTTTTCATATTGTAATAGTACCTTCTGAATTTGACAGTGAGAGAATCATATATGGTGTCTAAGCATTTGATGGTATAGAATAAAGATATAAAAAAAAACACAAAGAGCCCTGGCTGGTAGCACAGTGGGTAAGGCGCCCGCCTGCGAACCCAAAGATCGCAGGTTCGATTCCCCAGCCAGGGCACATAACCAGGTTGCAAACCAGGTCTCCAGTCAGGTCTGTGGCTGGAGTCAGGTGAAAAGCAACCGTACATTGATGTCTCTCTCCCTCTCTGCCTCTCTCCCTTCCCCTCTTTCTAGAAATAATGAAATAAAATCTTTAAAAAAACAAAAAACAAAAAAACAAAGAGTGAGTCTTCTTTGAGACTGATAACTTAAATTATTTTTTAAAGATTTTATTATTTTCAGAGAGAGGAAGAGAGAGGCAGAGACAGGGAGAAACATCAGTGTATGGTTGCCTTTCACCTGCCTCCAGCCATGGGCCCAGCTGGAGACCTGACTTGAAATCTGGTTATGTGCCCTGGCTGGGGAATCGAACCAGCAACAGTGCAGGGAGATTCTCTACTTCTGATCACCCAGAGAGCTAAGACCCCTTGGTGGGATCAGTGTCCTGATAAGAAGAGGAAGAGAAGCCCTGGCTGGGGGCACGGTGGATGAGGCACTGGCCTGTGAACCCAAAGGTTGCTGGTTTGATTCCTAGCCAGGGCACATAACCAGGTTGCAAGCCAGGTCTCCAGCTAGATCCATAGCTGGAGGCAGGTAAAAGGCAACCATACATTGATGTCTCTCCCTCTCTGCCTCTCTCCCTACCACTCCCTCTAAAAATAATAAATAAAATCTTTTAAAAAGGATTTTTAAAAAGAAGAAGAAGAGGAGGAAGAGACACCATAGCTGCCCTCTCTCTACCATGTGAGAACACAGTGAGAAGGTGATTGGCTGCAGGCCAGAAAGGTGAACCTCACTAAGAACAGAATCTGCCCAGCACCTTGATCATGGACTTCCCAGTCTCCAAAACTATAAGAAATAAACGCCTGTTGTTTAAGCCACCAGTATATGGTATTTTGTTACAGCAGCTCAAGCTGAGGCACCTCGGCTCACTTTTTCTGTCTCCCCTATAGCTTCAGCCTCCTTGACTTTGATTTCACATGTAGAGCTCTTCAACTTTCAGACCCAAATCCTTGCTGCTACTCACTGTTTCAGCTTTAGTCACAGTGGCCTTCCTCATGCCCCCGTATTCTAGAAAACCCCTTCCATATAACTCAGGGCCTTTGTACATATTGTTCTCTCTATTAGGAAAGTCCCTTCTTTCTCACCAGCCTCAATAACTGTGTACACTTCTTTCACATCTTTAGTCATCACTTCTTCGGGGATGCTTTCTGATGTCAGATCCCCCTATTATGTGCTTTCCTAATACTATGCTATTCTTCTAAGTACTAACCACCATAGCAATTTACATCTTACATCTTTTAAAATGTAGTATCAGCCTTTTGTACCAGACTGTGAGCTCCTGGGGACACACTGAAAGCCCTGAGTAAATATTTATAAAATGAATGAGGAGAATGAATGAATGCCCTCCCCAAATTATTATTTCATAAATCGCTTGTACCAAATCTTCCTAATGGTCAGTAGAGATTTGTTAAAAGATTTAATGAATCTCCCTATGCCCCACTGTTCTATCTATAAGATAGAAGCTTCCTCTGCTTACCACATAGGGACTTTAGACCTATAAAAATAACTGAAGTGTTTGAAATTAAAATTTAAAATGGTATCTGTATCAGCTTGGATAGGCTAAATAAACCACTGAATCAAATAAATGTAAACACATGTGGCTTGAATACAACAGAAGTTTGTTTCTTGTTTATTTAATAGTTCAGAACGGGTATTTGAGCCAGCAGGCAGCTTTTCTCCATGCACTGATCTAGGAATTGAAGTTCCTTCCATTCTGTGGCTTCCCTATGGTCTTATTATCATCTGCATTCAACCAGTAAAAAACAGAATGGAGGAAGAATTCCTGTTTTTCAAAAGCCCAGCCCACAAGAGCAGCACACACCACTTCTGGTCATCAGGGAATTGAATTTAATGCCATTACTAAGGAAGAAGGAAGGAATACACTTTGCAGGTAGCCAGTGATCTGCTACTATCATCCAGATTCAAAGTCTCTTTATTCTTTTAGCTTTGCTCTGCTTTTTGAACATGTGGCAATTACAAGTAGTAATAATACTCTGGGCTGAAATTAAGTCTGATTGAATGGCCATAGAAAACCTCTCTTGCCATTTCTTATTAATGAGAGGCAATGGTACCCCGAGTTTGTTCCACAGTAATTTGGTTGTGGAAATTAAGGGTTTTTCCTCCTTTTCTCTTATCCAAAGTAAAGAAAGAAAAAGGAAACACTGGGGGAAACCTGGGAAATGCCATATTCCCAGGCATTTCTTCCAGCAATAGTTTAAAATTTATTAGGACAAAAGGCTGGCTTACTCTTCCAACATAAGCAGTTCTTAATTATTTATTTTCTGGGTATCATCTGTTGGCCCCTCCAGGTCTACCCACCACCAAAGGGGTGAATGGGAGACAATTAGAACAGATATGAACCTGATATGCAAAAAACAGCCGTCAGAGGAAGAACTGTCACAATACTTGGCCTCAGTGCCTTTGCCCTAGGAAGTAGGGGGCACATGGAGGAATGGGCAGGGCATGCCACCACTTAAGTAGGCAGCTGCTCTTCAGCACTGGTCTGTTGTTAACAGGCAGGAGTGAGGACTCAGAATTGCCAAATTTTCAAGTTTACAAAAAATACTAGAAATTTTATGTCCAAATTTCCCATACTTCAGAAAAAAACATTTTATTGCTTGGTTTAAGAGTAAGAGAGGAAGAATCACCCATTTGCTGTTCCACTTATTTATGCATTCCTTGGTTGCTTCCAGTATGCGCCCTGACCAGGGATCGAACCACCAAACACTGGTGCACCAAGATGACGCTCCAACCAGCTGAGCCAGGGCCCAAACCTCCTACTTCTTGAAAGTAATGCTTGCTTCTTTTTTCCATTGTAATAAAACCTATCTGCGGTGATTCTGTCATTTTGTGAGGTGCCGTTTGTAAGCTCTGTCCCAGAACTTAAGCCCTCCACTACTCTGATCCAACGCCTACATAACATTCTGCCATTATGCATTTAAATGTCACATGGTTTTCCTCCTAACACATCCTACTACCATTGCTAATTCAAGTTAGATGTACCATACCCTTAACATTAAAAAGTTTAACCATATCTATTTGGAAGTCCCCATTATATATTACAGCATTCTGTTTTTCCTGCACTGAATTTTAGGCTGGATGCATTTGACACTCCTCCAATTACTAGGTCATGTAGGATTCTTGTAATATCCTTCCAGGTACTTCCTAACCACACTCAGTTTATACTGCACTCTCCATTACATCATTCTAAACATTAATAAAAATATCAAGGATCATGTTTGAAAACAAGATGTCGAAAAGATGTGTTATGATCCTCCCAGATTGACATGACACAAATAATAACTTTCTTAATTACTTCCAGGAAAAGTACACAATAACTCCCCCAACCCCACCCCTGGATGTCACTTTTCAAAGGCTGCCAAATAGTTGTTTCAGAAGAATTAATAGAATTACTATGGGGACAAAAAACTGTTCTCTTTAACCATGGCACATTTTAATATGCTTGATGAGCATAAAAGCAATTTTTCAACAAAATACTCTTTTTTGAAAGAAGTTATTTATTAGTTTTAGAGAGAGGGGAAGGGAGGGAGGCAGAGAGGGAGAGAGACATCAAAGTATGGTTGCCTTTCACCTGCCTTCAGCTACAGACCCGGCTTGCAACCTGGCTTGCAACCTGGTTATGTGGCTTAGCTGGGAATCGAACCAGCGACCTTTGGATTCGCAGGCCAGCACCTTATCCACTGAGCCGCCAGCCAGGGCTAAAAGAAATACTTTTGAAGCATAGTCATTCATTTATTCATTCGACAAATTTATTGAGCCCCTACTCTGTGGTGATCACTATTTGAGGCAATAGGAATATATTACTGACCAAACTAGGATGACATTTCCACTCTCATTCAGTTCATATTCCATAATATTAGGTTAAAATATGAAATGAACTATACCTATTAATTATAGCTAGGTAAAAATACGTAAGCCAATGGTCAAAATATCATAAAAGAATATATAAAAATTAAAGCTCTGGCTGGTGGCACAGTGGATAAAGTGCTGGCCTGGGAACCCAAAGGTCACTGGTTCGATTCCCAGTCAGGGCACATAACCAGGTTGCAAGCCAGGTCTCCAGCCAGGTCCCTAGGTGGAGGCAGGTGAAAGGCAACCATACATTGATGTTTCTCTCCCTCTCTGCCTCTCTCCCTTCTCTCTCTGAAAAATAGTAAAATCTTTTTTTTAATATATATATATATACATATATATATATATATATATTAAGATACTAGGTGGGTATGTTGGAGAAGTTACAGATTATTTCTTTCTCGATTCAATATCAAATCCATGAGTTAACTATGAAAAAATTAAAATAAATAACTCATTGGTCATCTGTAAACATTGCTAGTATACCAACTCATTTTTCTGAATATTAATAAATAAAATGACCATTGTCCTAGTCCATCTGGGCAGCTATATATAAAACACCACTGACTGGTTAGCTTATAAACAACAGAAATGGATTTCCCATCATTCTAGAGGCAGAAACACCAACAAGGAGTACAAACAAGACCAAATATGACATATGCCTTCAATATCACTATGAAACAGAGAATACTATGAATTTCAAATCACCTGAAAGAGAAACAGAACTTACACTGCAGCGTGCTCCCACTATCAATACCAGCCTGTGGAAGCAGACAATAGTGGCACAGGAGGCTCAAGAAACTCTGAAAGAAAAAAAAAAAAAAAAGGTAGAACACAGTTAAGGACTTGAACAAAACACAAGTAAAATTAGCCCTAGAAAGAGGAAAGTCTAACATAAGTTTCAAAATACTGAACAGTTAATAGTTCATAGTTAACTGAAACAGTTAATAGTTTCAAGCCCCTGACAGAGGAAGGGGCTTGAAAATGAGTAGGACCAGCAGAGGTAAAAGAGGAAATATCACTTCTGGGAGGAAAATATATAAATGAAGAATAAGTAGAACCTTTTAGAAGGTGGCAGTGATGGGAAATAAGAAAGTAAAAGACAAAAATCAAGTATCCTGCTGAAATAAAGACAAATTAGTCATATCAGCTCTCTCTCCTACTACCACCACTGACATTATAATCTGCTAGGGAGAAAAATGCATCCCACTGAAACAAGAGAGTCCTTATGAACCAGAAATGGTACAGAAAACATTGCAACTAAATTTTTCCTAAAGATTTTTCCTAAAAAATGCCAACCACAAAATGTAATAGATTCAGACTAGTTTAAATAATGTCAAACAAATACTTAGATATGTTAAGAAGTCTAGAATCAGAAATCTGAAAGAAAAAAAATTGACCCAGGAACGTCTATGTGAAGGAAGAAATGCAGTAAGAGTAGTTGGACTGAGAAAAATTTAAAGAAAAAAAATCTCATAAATGAAGAATAAACTGCAGGGTTCCCAGGGAGAGTACTGAAAATGGAAATCTAATTTGAATGAAAATCTGATATGAAAAACAACCACAAACATGAAAATTAGAAAAAATCAAAAGCAAGGGAGAAAGTGAAAAGTGGTTAAAATGGAAGGCATGCAAAAAATGTCAAACACATGTATGATTATAATTTTTATCAGTTATTCTGACAAATGAAAACAAAACAGTGGAGCATAAGCAATATTTAATAACTTAAGAAAAAATCTGGAAATTAGAAAATATCTTTTAAAAATATCCAAGTTTTTTGACTGGTATTGCTTAGTGGGTTTGGCATCATCTTACAAATCTAAAGGTCGCCAATTCAATTCCTGGTCAGGTCACATGCCTGGGTGGAGGGCCAGGTACCCCTGGGTGGCATATTAAAAGCAACTAATTGATGTTTTCCCACACATTGGTGTTTCTCTCCCTCTTATTCTGCACCCCTTCCCCCCTCTCTAAAAATAAGTGAATAGAATCTTTTTAAAAAAGAATGTCAAGGAAAGATATTGTAAGCCAAGAATTTTATAGCATGATGTCCTTTAAGCATCAACCTTTATAAACACATAAGAACTCGTGAACTCAAGGAATACAGTATTCCAAAGACCGTTTGAAGAGTCCACTAAAGCAGGAGTTGGAAGACTATAGCCCATGGGCCAAATTAGGCCTGTGACCTATTTTTGTATGGCCTGCAAGCTCAGAGAATTTTGTATTTTAAAGCACTGTAAATGATGGAGACAGAGTAGGAGGAGAAAGGGTCACCAGCTTCAAAGAGTTTATGTGGCTCACAAAGCCAAAAATATTTACTCTACTGTTCTTTAAATAAAAAGTTTGTTGGCCCCTTACCTGGAGGATTTATCCAAGCAAGAGATAAGTGGAGAAATACCAGTAAGCACACATGGTAAGTATTTCATATATCTCATGACAGAACTAAAAATAAAGCCAAGGTAGGAATAGGGGTGGAAGGGAAGTATGTGAACATTATATGTTTTGACAAAGTAGAAAGAATACAATCCCAAAAAAAAAGCAAGTAGAAGAGAGAGAATAAGGTCACTGAGTGTTATAATGGTAATAGGTGGGAATCAATAGACATCATTTAAAACTGATAGACTAGCTAGTAAAAAGTAGAAAACAGGGGTTTAGACCCTATTAAAAGGATAAATACAAAGATAATCACAAAATAATAATACAAAATTCCTAAAGACCAAAATAAAAAAAATGAAAAAAACAAGACACACTATAGAGAGAAACATGATGACTAGTATAGTTACATCCAGTAATTCTAACATGAAATAATGCAAGTAGAGACAAAACATTTCTACCATAAGATAAAGCTATCAATAATAATATTTCATATATGGGTATCTGTATACATTAAATATCAATAAATGTTAATAGGCTTAGCTACATCAATTTGGCTCATAAATTAGAAATCAGCTCTATGCTTCACACAAGAGATATTCCTAAAAATATTGGTCATTCAAAAAAGCTAAAATGAAGGAACAGGCAAAAGTATATTAAACAAATAGAAACCATAAGAGAGAAGGGGTTGCCTTCTTGATTTCAGACTAAAAGGCATTAACTAAGACAAAAGATGGAACGTTATGAGGCTAAAAGCCATAATTCACAGAGATACACAGCTATGAATATCCATGTACCAAATAACCCAATAACTGCCTACATGAAGCAGAAATTATAGGAGATAGAATGAGAAATTGGCACTAAATAGGATACTTGAATGACAAGTCAAGTAGATGAAAAATAAAGTACATGGTACCTCTAAGCAACATAAACAGTAAGATCAATCGTATGAATATATACCCTGATAATAAAGAATATACTTTTGTCTTAAGTATATGTGGAATATTCACAAAACTTAATCATGTTTTAGATCACAAAGAAAACATCTTTTCATAAAATAGAAATACTGCACATAATACTATGACATCACGAGCAATAAAACTAGGAATTTAAGAATAAAGTCATGAACTAAAAATCTACTTCTGCTGAAAATTTTAAGCATTTTATTACACAACTCTTGGATGAAATGAGAAATGTAAACATAAATTAAGTATCTGAAAAATTATGATGAAAGCTGTGTATCAAAATCTACGGATGTGTTTGAAGCAATGACCAGAGAGAATTTGTAGCTTTTGCTGCAGGCTGAAAATAATGCTTCCCACCATGACACAGCTACTTCTAATCCCAAGAACCTGAGAATATTGTATATGTGATAAAAGTGATTATTGAATTAAGGAGCTTAAGCAGAAGAGCTTATCCTGGATTATAAAGACAGGCCCTATATACCTGTATGTGTATACCAGGCATAGGGAGATAGACACTGAAAAAAACAAGGATTTTTGGAGAAAAGACTCATTCAAGGAGTGAAGGAGACAATGTATAATATTAGCCTTGGACATCCTTTTGCATCAGAAAGTAAATACATGCTAATAAATAAGAGGGGATGTGTTTCAGAAGAATACAGGAGTCAATCTGAAGGGGTGCTGAAGGGGAAAGTCTAAGATAATTTGATTGTCAAAATAATGGCATTAGTGGATTATAACAAAATTAAACATAGGAATCCATGAGCCAACACTAATAAATAAATGAATATATGTATATCTAGGTAGGTAAATAAAGAAGGGGTGAGCTCTTTCCTAGAGTAGTAACAGAATAGAGGAATGGGATATGTTTCTGTACTGTTCTTGAAACTTTAAAATATTTCAAACTAAGAGCTTAAATGTATCTATCAGATCATGTGCTTTCCCCACTCTAATAATATTCTGTCACATTTTAAATTAAATACAAAACTCCTACTCGGACCCTGGTGCTCTAACCTCTGCTTCATCTCCGTTCCCCACCAATTTCTCAGCTCACTGTGTTTCAGTTCCACTAGCCTTGCTGTCCTTTGCACGGACATAGGGCTCTTCATAGCAGCTACTCACTCCCTATGCCACTTTGCCCCTGAACTTCCCAAGACTCACTCCTTTGTGACTTTCCAATATCCATTCACAGGCACTTCTTTACAGTGTCCTTTTCAGAGCAAATAAGAAGAAACTAACATGCAATCCAGCAACTTTAAATCTCTTCTGTTTTATTTTCATTATGATATTTATCACTCCCTGATGTCTCATGTTAGGTTAATTATAGTCTGTGATGCTAAAATATAAGTTCTGGGAGAACTTGTTTGTTCTGTGTATTTTCAACACCTGAACAGTGGGACATAAGTAGGCATGCTATACAATGTTTGCTTAATGAATCACATCAAAAATAGATATATGTGCATCTATGTATTAGTATAAACTTTTATAAGTGAAATTCCTGGAGCAAAGCATGCATGTATATTTTAAATGGACAATATCCCTCCAAAAATACTACTCCAATTCACCTTCTTTTCACAAAGCATGAGGAGCAACTACTTTTTAAAAGTTTAATATGGTTACAATGGTTTCAACTAATAATTATTATTATGTTACAGAATCTATAAAATAAACAAAACAGAAACAGACTAATGGTTGGCAAAAGGCAGGGGTTTGCTGCACTGGATGAAAAAAGTGATGGGATTAAGAAGTACAAATTGAAAGTTACAAAATAGTCACCAGGATGTACACAGAGAATGCAGTCAATAATATTGTAATAACTATTTATGATGACAGGAGAATACTTGAAATATTGGGGCAATCAGTTTGTAGACTATCCAATTGACTAATCACTATTTTGTACACCTGAAACTAATATAAAATAATATTGAATGTAGCTGTAATTGAAAAAAATATGTTACATGTTTACTTCATGCATTTTCTTTACATGTGTTATATATTACAATAAGCAGTTTTAAAAGATTTCAATATTGTAGCAATGGTGAATATGCACAGAGAAATTCAGCAACTAAAATAAAAGCCAGAATGATTATTGGATACAGTAAGTAACCAATGTTACTCTTACACAAACAAATGTATTCCTGCAGTGCTCTTGACCATGCTGGAAAAACAGTTGGAAAGAGTTGAGGACTAGAAAATATGTGAAGCATCCTAGGATTGCTTGCATTTAATCCAAATTTAGTAAGATCTTAATGTATACTTTTCAGCAAAAGCTTTCAAGAAAATGCCTTTTAAAACTTAATTGTTTTTAATGGATCTTTCTCATAGGTCTTATGACTTTGTAATAACTTTTTAAAAATAAAAGAGCATATTAATAAATTTAAAATGCTTAATTTCTAAGGACTAGAGCACTATAACCTTGTTACAATGACTTCAATAATATTAACAACTCAGCCCTGGCTGGTAGCACAGTGGACAAGGTGCTGGCCTGCGAACCCAAAGGTCTCTGGTTCGATTCCCAGCCAGGGCACATAACCAGGTTGCATGCCAGGTCTCTAGCCAGGTCCATGGCTGGAGACAGGTCACAGGCAACCATACATTGATGTTTCTCTCCCTCTCTGCCTCTCTCCCTTCCCCTCTCTCTGGAAATAATTAATAAAATCTTTAAAAAATAATAATAATATTATTAACAACTCAACAATATTACAACACAATTTTAGGAAACCCACATATCAATGAGGCTAAAACTCAGAAGATATATTGATTGCAAGTAAAGAACAAAATAAGAATCTCAGTACTTTAGGGTTTAATTACCTTCAACTAGACAAACATCTTCTGTCTTATTCCACAGCATAGGTAAACTTGCCTTTGTTTTCTTTTCTTCCTCTTTCTTTTTTTTTCTTCCCTCCCTCCCTCTCTTCCTTCCTTCCTTTCTTCCTTCCTTCCTTCCTTCCTTCCTTTTTTTAGATTCTGTATCCAACTAGTTTTATGGCCACACTGATGGGTTTATAAAAATATGTAGTAGATATTTGAATTCAACAAGCTCTCTTTAATTTTCTGAAGCTATTATAAAATCTTCAAAAAGAAGGCAATCATTAGACTGGCACCCCTGTGAACTCTCAGTGAAATGAAAAATAAAAGATTTATGAAAGGAAGAGTCATGAGGGAAGCAAATTCAACCATCTGATATCAAGATAGGCTAAAGGACTCAGTTCTAAAAGTCATGTCAGATATGAGCCACAGAACCTCTTCCAGTTACAACTCAGCATCACAAATCAGGAATTCAAAGACCATTTACTTCTGTTTTCTGGTGGTACCAGGATTCTAATAAATTAGTTCACAGGCTCTTCAGCTAACATATCTGAACATGCCCCCCACCAACAGTTGTTAATGATGCAAAATGCAACCATGTCCATGAAACAGATATTTTCCTTTATATATTGATATGTATACATATACATAAACATGTCATGGATAATGATTTAGGACAATTCTGTCATCAGTGTTATAAACTATAATTTTATTTACTGAGGGTTTACTATGTATCATGTTCTATACTAAGGATTTTATGTATGTTAAGAAAGATACATAAAAACAAGATCCTTATTTTCCAACCCATTTCTCCAGGTCAGGATCAAGCTGCCAGAGCCTATCCCAGCAGCTCAGGGTGTTAGGTGTGCTCCCACACGGGACCGGATGACCCCACCCCCCATCACAGGGCCACTCACAGCCACACCCACACTCCCTCAAGCTAGGACCACTTAGACACATCAGTTCATCAGCCATATACATCTTTGGGATGTGGAGGAAACCAAAGTCTCCAGGAAAAACCCATGCAGGAGCCATCTTGCTCAGGTACAACACTCTTCAAATGGCATCAGCCTGAGGGGAAGAAATACCCCAGCCTGCAGGAATTACTCTTTTCCACCCTGTGGAGCTTAAGCCAGGCTGCTGATTACAGCTTGATTAATGTAACAACTGATCAGTTCAACAACTGATTATTTAGTAACTAAGGCAAAAAATACAAAGAAGCAGCCAAAATGGGAAGACAAATAGACTCCAAATGAAAAATAAGATAATTCTCCAGAAGAAAAACTAGATTAAATGGAAGCAACCAATTTATTAGATGGAGAATAGAATAATAATTATAAGGATACTCAACACATGAAAAACACATACAAACCATAAAAAGGGCTGGTAAAAAGTAAAGAATTCAGAATCTGAAATAAATAATACATTGGAAGAAGAAGAAGGACAAGGAGGAGGAAGAAGGTAAAAAAGAACAAAAGAAAAGTCTAACAATAAAATGGCATTAAACACACATACTGTAAATAATCACTTTAAGTGTAAATAGTTTAAATTCTCTAAACAAAGGACATAGGGTGGGTGACTGGATAAGAAAACAAGACCCATATATATGCTGTCTTCAAGAGATATATCTGAGATTGAAAGATACACACAGACTAAAAGGGATGGAAAAAGATATTTCATGCAAATGGAAAAGAAAAAAAATCCTGGGATAGCAGTTCTTATATATGACAAAATAGAATTTAAAACCAAGTCTATAGTAAGAGACAAAGAAGGACTACATGATGATAAAGGGAACAAATTAACAAGAGGAAATAACCCTATTAAGCATTTATGCACCCAATATAGGAGCACCTAAATATGTAAAGCAAATCTTGATGGACATAAAGGGAGAAATCAACAGAAATCAGTCATAGTAGGGGATTTCAACATCCCACTGATTTCAATGAATACATCTTCCAGACAGAAAATGAACAAGGAAACCGTGGCCTTAAACCCCACACGTTGGGTCAAATGGATTTAATTGATATCTTCAGAGCATTTCACCCCAAAGCAGCAGAATATACATACTTTTAAACTTCACATGGAAGGTTTTCTAGGATAGACCACATGTTAGGACATAAAACAAGTATCAATAAATTTAAGAAGATTGAGATATCAAGTATATTCTCTGACCACAATGCTATGAAATTAGAAATCAATCACAAGAAGACTAAAGAACACACAAAGACATGAAAGCTAAATAACATATTAAACAATGAATGGGCCAACAAAGAGATCAAGAAAAAAATCAGAAGATACCTTGAAACAAATGAAAATGAGGACACAAAAATCCAAAATCTATGGGACACTGGGAAAGCAATCCTAAGAGGGAAATTCATAGCATTACAAGCCTATCGAAAGAAGGAAAGAAAGAAAGAAAGAGCTCAAATAAATAATCTAACTTTACATTTAAAGGAACTAGAAAAAGAACAATAAATGAAACTCAAAGCGAGTAGAAGGAAATAATAAATGCCATAGCAGAAATAAATAATAAATGAAAGAGTCTATAAAAGCAAAAAGATCAATGAATCCAATAGCTGGTTCTTTGAAAAGATAAACACGATTCATAAACTAACAGGATCCATCAAGAAAAAAGAGGACCCAAATAAATTCAGAAACAAAACAGGATAAATAACAACTGACAACAAAATACAAAAGATTATAAGAAAATATTATGAACAACTATATGCAACAAATTGGACAACCTGGATGAAATGAATAAACTTCTAGAAATATACAATCTTCCAAAACTAAATAATGAAGAATCAGAGACTCTAAATAGACAGATTACACGTAATGGAATTGAAGTGGTAATCAAAAAACTTCCAACAAACAAAAGCCCTGGGTTGGATGGCTTCACAGGTGAATTTTACCAAACATTCCAAGAAGAACTAACACCTCTCCCTCTCAACTATTTCACAGAAATCAAGAGGAGGGAAGGCTCCCAAACTCATTTTAAGAGGCCAGCATTATCCAAATTCCAAAACCAGATAAAGACACCACAAAGAAAGAAAATTATAGGAAAATATCTCTGATAAACATAGACACTGAAATCCTCAACAAAACTTTAGCAAACCAAACACAGCAATGCATCAAAAAAGATTATACACCAAGATCAAGTGGGATTTATTCCAGAAATGCAAGGTTGGTACAACATTTGCAAATTAATGAATGTGATTCACCACATAAACAAAATGAAGGATAAAAACCATATGATCATATCAATATATGCAGCAAAAGCATTTGATAAAATCCAGCACAATTTATGATAAAAAATCTCAGCAAAGTGGAAATAAAGGGAACAACCTTCCTTAATGCAATAAAGGCCATATATGCAAACCCACTGCCAACATCATATTCAACAGGCAAAAACTACAAGTGTCCCCCTTAAAATTGGGAACAAGACAGAGATGTCTACTTTCAACTATCTTATTCAACATAATATTGGAAGTCCTAGCCACAGGAATCAGACAAGAGGAAGAAGTAAAATGTATCTAAATTGGAAAGGAAGAAGTAAAGCCATCATTATTTGCTGATGACATGAAATTGTACATAGAAAATCCAAAAAATTCCACCAAGAAACTACTAGAACTGATAAATGAATTCAGAAAAGTAGCAGGATACAAATATCCAAAAATCAGTTGCATTTTTATATGCTGATAATGAACTAATGGAAAGAGAAATCAAGAAAACAATCCCATTCACAATTGAATAAAAAAACAGGAATAAACCTAACCAAAAGATGTAAAAGACCTGTACACAGAAAATGATAAGACACTGGAGAAAGAAACTGAAGAAGATACAAATAATGAAATGGGAGAACATACCATGTTCATGGATAGGAAGAATTAACATCATTAAAATGTCATTACTACCTAAAGTATTCTATAGAGTTAACACAATTCATATCAAGACAAATGACATATTTCACAGAACTAGAATAGTTAAAAAATGTATACAGAACCAGAAAAGGCCCTGATTTGCAACAGAGACCCTGAGAAAGAAGAACAAAGTTGGAGGAATCACACTACCTAATATCAAACTGTACTATATGGCCATAGTAATCAAAACAGCATAGTACTGGTATAAAAACAGACACATAGATCAATGGAACAGAATAGAAAGCCCAGAAATAAACCCACACCTTTGTAGTCAATTAATATTTGACAGAGGAAGCAAGTACATACAATGGTCCAAAGATAGTTTATTCAATAAATAGTGCTGGGAAAATTGGACAGATATGTGCAGAAAAATTAATTAGGCCACCTTCTTACACCACACAAGCTGCTACCCTGGTGCTGGAGCTCAATGGCAGTGAGTCTGAATAGATGAGTCCATGTGTGAGTTTTTTAGGAGGAAGTGCTGAGTTTCTTCCACCAACTCAATCCCCACTGGTTTTGCAGCCGGAAGTTGTGGGGACTCATATCTTGGCACTGGAACCCTGGGCTTGGGGGGATCTGGTATCAGGGCTGGGACTCCTTGGTCCTGAGATACCCCTCCCAAATTTTTATCCACTACATGTGGGTGAGGGACCAGCCCGTTCCACATCTGTGCCCCTCCTACCTGTCTCAATGGATGTGATTTCTTTCATTCCATAGTTGTCAGACTTCCATTCAACTCAATTTCTGATAGCTCTGATTGATGGTTGTTTTATATTTCAGTTGTAATTTTGATGTGGTTGTGCAAAGAGATGAGCCATGTCTGCCTATACCACCTTATTGACTGGAATTCTGTGTTATCATTTCTAACAGATTGGATTAAGGTCCTTTGCACATACATTACTGACTAATAGATTCAGTCTATACATATGTTAATAAGTAAAATTGACCTGAAATTCTATTTTTCATATTGACCTTGCCTGAATTTGGTATCAAGGCATCAGTGGCCTCATAGAGTGAGTTTGAGTTTTACATTCTCTGAAAGAATCTGTGTAAATTTATACCTTGAAAATTTGGTGGGACTCACCTATAAAATAACCCAGTCCTAGAGTTGTCTTTCATTAGAAAATATTAATTGCTAGTTTAATTCTTCAATAGTTTTAGAACTATTTGGGCTTTCTATTCTTTTTGGAACAGTTTGTTCCTATTATCCATGGAAAAAGTTAGCTCTGGAAAACTCAAAGCCCTTTTCTCATTAAATATTACCTCATTCTATTCTTACTTTTCAGGACTCCAATTAGATATATATTTCTTCATATATCTACTTCTTTTTCTGATCTTCTCATTTGTTTTCTACTTATGCTATGATGATTATGGCTATAGCAAATCTACTAAACCTACTCACAAAGTTTTTTAATTTCGAACAATTATATTTTTCATTTCAAGAAATTTCCTTTTATTTTCAAGTTTGCCTATTCATTCCTGATGGTCTTATGTTGCTTGGTCATTTTTGCAACTGGGCCCATTATTTATTTAAATATTTTGTATTCTGTAACTAATAATAATTCTGACAGCTGAAGTTTATGGGGGGTCTAAATCTGTTATTTATTTTTCTGATGACTCACATTCATAATGGCTTACCTTCCAACGTGCAGAGTGATTCTGACTGGGAAATGACTGCTTAATCTGCAGCCTGACACCTATGACCAAACAGCTTCCCACAGATCTGCTATGAGGTTCCTGTCACTGGACACACTTGATTTCTCCAAGCCTGGCTGCTACCCTTTCCTCCAATTATCTGACTGCCCTCCTGACCCTTTACTTCCCTTGCTCCTTCCCAGCAGTGGAAGATCTAATTCCCATAAATATCCCCTATCCAAAAGCACTCATAGTGTCTCTTCTCTTTGGACTGAACTCAAATATACCCATCATGGCTTTTTTGTTTAGTTTAATTGATCATTTGTTTCAAAGCCCAGAGTGCATCTGTAAAGCTTTCATTAAACCATCAAACTCTCACTATTCCCGTGCTTTGTGCTGGGCACTGTTGCAGTCCCTTAGGGCATTTTTAAAAACTGTTTTCAGTTGTCAATCTTGGTGGGGAAAGGAATACAGGAGTGCAACAAAGAGAAACACCAGTAGAAGCAAGAAAGTTTATTGGGGTTAAGTGGGAAAAGAGGAAATCAGCCCACCCTAAAGGAGTGGGGCTGTGCTTTTAAGCCAAAAAATGGCACCAGTTACTATGGTCATAGAGTACAATGGAGCATAGAGTTCTGGTAACCACAATCTCAAAGTTCAGGTGAAGGTGGTGCATCTGATTTCTATTGGCCCTTATTGGGGTGGCATCTAGTGGTTAATCCCTGATTGGTGGGGTTGTTGGAGAGTCCCCAGAAACCATAATGGATGTACTTGCTTTGTTTTTAATATCTGGTCTCTAAGAGAGAACAGACCATTGGTACTTTCTGCACTGTTCCCTTCATCTGGCCTGGTTATAGCATATCCAGGTTCCCACATCAGCAACAGACAAATAGTACATAAGAATCATAATGTTAAGAGGTAAATTAAATCATAGAACTCCACACAGATCTTGAAGAGGGGCTTCCAATCTATCTAGACTTGTCAGAGATTTTCAAATGAAGTGACCCTTAAGCGGAGTGTTAAAATAGGTCTCTCAAACTTGAGACATGTACGGCTTCTTCTTTGAAAGGGTTTGGTGTGTTTGTGAGCTGTATTCACTATTCTTTACCACTTTTCTCTGTTCTAACTCAAAATATCCTGTGCTGTAGCAGTCTGTGCTATATATTTACTTTGCAAATAGTGAGTTAGTTTTATTGAAACAATAATACCACTTGTCATATAAAATTAAAGTTGTTAATTTAGAATGAACTGGTTTTATAGTTCTTTATATTTAATTTGTAACTATGAGGTCTGTCCCAAAAGTTCATGCTAATATCAATATAATTAAAAGATTGCACAGGCAATACTTTTGGGACAGACCTTGTATGTTTTGGTTTTATTAGGCTCATAAGAAATATACCTAACTTATGTATATACCTATTTAAGTTACATTTTCATATAATTAATTCAAGTCAATGCCAGATGCAATAAAAAAAATTTTTTTAGGAGACATCTATGTTGCTAGGCTTTGAGAAACATGAGGAATGATCCTTAACTTCCTCTCCCTCACCTTCCTACCCTCCTTCCCCAAGAAACAAACAATCGCTAAGTCATGCAAATTTAACATCATGAACATTTCTGCTTCCCATCTCCATCTTCACTACCCCATCTTATCTGAGCCCTTGCAATGGTTTGTCATCACAGGACATACAGGATCAATGCAAGTTCTCTCATATGGGGTCTCTGCATTGTGTTCTGATCTCCACTTGGTACAAGTGTCTCCATATATCAACCCGCCACCATTCTTTTCTCCTGTATGAATGACAGCCTATCACAAATGTATGCCCCAAACACAATTATTATAGGCACAGATGCATATGTGGACAACACTTAGTTATAAGGTGATCTGCTTGATGACCTAGAATATGTTTACATTTTTTAAATTATCATCATAAAAAATGATAAAGTCTCACAGATAATTCATGAACCCCCTCTCCCTGTTGAGTAACGCCTGAGCAAGTGCATGGCACAGTAGCCCTCAACCCAGGCTACACCCGCAAATACAGGATCCTTGATTAAAAGCTTAAAATTTTTAAGAGCCAATAATATTGCCTACTAAGGCAATTATTGGCATGATTTAACAGAAAATTAGGAAAATTAACCCAGAAACTATATAGGAAAAATGAAAGTTATTACTAAACAGGGTAAGATGTTATACTATTTCTACAGTCTTGACAATAATTATAAGGAGTTTTAATAACTCACATAAAGCATTAAAATATTCTGCCTTTCCTTATTCTCTTCCAGAGTTCATCAATTTGTGTGCCTAAATAATTGCTATAAAATACCATTGTTATTCCCATATGCTGCCAATAGAAATTAGTCCTGCAGCTCTGACCAGTGTGGCTCAGTTGGTTGGGCATTGTCTGCAAACTAAAAGGTTGTGGGTTTCATTCCCAGTCAGGGCACATGCCTGGGTTACAGATTCAGTCCCCAGTCAAGTCACATACAAGAAGCAACCAAATGATGTTTCTCTCTCATATCAATGTTTCCCTCCCTCCCTCCTTCCCTCCCTCCCCCTTTCTCTAAAGATAAATAAATAACATCTTCATAAAATAATCATCCTATAAAATTTAGGTGACCTGCCTCTTCAAAGGAAAATGTTAACTCTATTGCTGGGTTGATAATTTTGGAGTGAAATAAATTGCTGAACAAGATATTCATTCATTCACTCATTTATCAAATATTTAACATGCAACAATAACATGTCAGAAACCATCTGGCACTAGGGACTCAGTACTTTTTACCAAATAAGACAAATATTCATTGGTGACAGGTGGTTTAATAAGTAAATGATATAAATTCTGATATTGTAAGTACTACAGAAAAATAAGCCAGGTAAAGAAAAAGAGCCACTGAGGTGCCATTTTTGGTAGTCATCCCTATGGGTTCTCAGATAAATATACAGACTTTTGTACCCAGGGGTCTTCACTAAAAATTTCTGACTCTCTCTACCACCCAGATGTTAAGAAACAGAGGCTCAAGCTTAAAATCTGATCTATTTGGTTCCCTTTAGATCACATGGGAATTGTTAGCAAAAATTTCCACAGGCTTATGGAAAACATAAGTTAATAATTTCAACCATCTGTTATTTAAACAGAAGGAAGCACAAGGACAGTTTCATTTTAGTAATTATTGAAAAACCTCCCATTACAACAGGTCTACTATGCCAACCAAACAAAACATGCTCGCAAATATTATTCAGCAATAGAAAAGGAAGTCCTGCCATTTGCAAAAACATAGATGATCTTAAGGGCATTATGCTAAGTGAAATAAGTCTGACAGAAAAACACTACTACTTATCTCATTTATATGTGAAATCTAAAAAAACAAACCAACAAAATAAATAGCTATGGAGAACAAATTGGTGGATGTCAGGGGCATGGGGGTGAAGGGAAAAGTGGATAAAATAGGTAAAGGGAGTCAAAAGGTACAAACATCCAGTTATAAAATATGTAAGTCCTGGGACTATAATATATAGCATAACAACTATAATTAATGATACTGGATTGTATAATTAAAAGTAGAGTAGGTCAGCCCTGGTCAGGTGGCACAGTTTGTTGGAGCACTATCTAAACTAAAAGGCTATATAGGTTCGGTTCCTGGCCAGGGCACATATGGGAAGCAACTGAGGCAACTGATGGATGTTTCTCACATCAATGTTTCTCTTTCTCTCTCTCTCTACCCCCACTTCCTTTCACTCTAAAATCAATTTAAAAAGCATATCTTTGGGTGACAATTATTAAAAAATAAATAGGTCTTAAAAGTTCTCATCACAAGAAAAACTTTGTAACTGTGTGATGATGAATGTTAACTAGACTTATGTAGTGATCATTTTTCAATTTATACATATATCAAACCATAATGTTGTACACCTGGACTAATATGTCAATTATATTTTAATTAAAAATAAATAAAATAAAATAGAGCCCAACTATGACGTCTCGTTACTCTAAGTTTAATAGTGGTTGAGATTTGGGGATCCATCCTATAGAATTAGCCCATAGTTGTCTAAGTATGTAAAGTATTCAGGTTTCATATCTCCGACCATGGCAACTTCACATCTTTCCAGGACATTGCCAACTTGCCAGGTGTAGTAGATACCACATGCTCAACATAGGCTCCTAAAATTCTTCCAGCAGAATGCTCCTGGGTTCTGGTAGTTTAGGAACTGTTAAGAGTTTCTCTAACTTATAGTATTGTGCTTCCTGGAAACCTTTATTCAGAGTAGGAGCTCATCTAGGGCTAATCAAGAAATCTTGCTGGAAAACTAGGACTGATAGCTAAGAAACTTATCTAAAGCAGTGTTTCCCAAAGTGATACCCAGTGGTATCACCATCATCTGAGAACTTGTTAGAAAGGCAACTTCTAGGACACTTTGCCACAGACATTGAATCAGAAATGATGGCAGTGAGGCCCAGCGATCTGTATTTAATGACACTTCCAGGTAATTCTGATGCAGAGTAAAGTTTAAGAACCACTGATCAAAAGCATTCTAAAAAGACATTGTCAACATTACCAAGAAGCAACACAGTAGTAAACAATCTGGTAGACAACACACCTAAAATCTCCAAGAATATGGCAAGCTGATGGAAAAAGTAAATCATTGCACTCTTTGTTGTTTGTTTCTTTTCTAAGAATCTGGTGCCAGTAACACATGGAACCATTTAGTTCTCCAGTCTGAGTAGCTGACCAGAATCTGGGTCCAGAATGGGACAAAAAGCTAGGTTGTTGCTAAGTTCAGAGAAGCAACTACCAAAAAACAAAGTTCTAGGACACCCACAAGCTATAATATTTTATGGTAGACTTGGCCATTCCCATGTTCCACCCCATACTATGACACATTCAAGACACATCCATCTGCCTTAAGCACAATCCCACCCTGCTTGCAAATTATTTTCTTGCCCGCCCCCAAATATGACACATATTTTAAAAGACATCATTATTATATATTTTGTCTCTGTGTCTGGTTTTAATTGTTTGGAGTAGAATGCCCAGCTGGAAACATAATCCAGAGTGCTTAAGTACAAATGGGCAAGATGATTTCCTTTAAATAAACACTAAACACAGCTGGGTCCTGCAAACACCTGGGTTCTAAACCTGCCCGGCGGGTGGCGTGGCCCTGCCTGTGGGCCCAGGATGACCACAAGGATCCCCTGCCCCCAATCCTTGCATGGAATCAGGCTGCCCATTGTGGAGATCTCAGGGAGCCTATTCTAGAGACCTCCCCAGCGCTCTGCACATGACCTGGCTGGGCAAAGACACTGGAATTTCTAGAAGAGAAATGTGGGGTTTCTGGTCCCAGTGTTTAAGCCAGAGGACACACCTAGATGACTTTCATCAGCTTATCATCAACACGGGACCAGTTTATGGATCTGTATTTTTGCAAATATGAGGGCCATTAATTGTGTTCATTGTTGTGGCCTTCCCCAAGCTAGAGCAGGTTAGGCTGCCCATAACACATTCTCCGTGACAGACAAATAGAAAGGCCTACTTTTGCCCCTCTTTCTGGAGCGACTTCCATCAGTTCTCAGACTACAGCAGCAGAGTAAATCTGGTCCCTTGGTAGTTTATCAATAAAAATAGGAAACAAAAACAAATCAAGAAATGACCTCCTTCAGGGTAACTGTCATTGCTAACTATAGAGAATAGATGATGCACTTGGTAGAGAAATACAAAACTTACCATCAAACACACCTGTGGCCTCAATTTCAGAACCCTGGATTATCTATAAGAAACCCTTTCTAGGCTAATTCCAAAGTTTATGGAAGGACTGGGTTCTATAACCTTGGTCACCTATGAACTCAAATGGCAGGCAGAATGGTAAAAATAGTGGAATTCAACTTTGGTACCCCATACCCCCTCCCACACCTTTCTGTAACACTCTGCCACCTCCAGATAAACTTGCACCGCCCACATTGTCAGTCAAATTATTCCACCTTTGCAACATCTTACTTATCACCTTGGCCCAAATGTCTAAGGCTGGGTAAAAACAGCATTGTCAGACTTCATAAATCTGCAACATTGGTTCCAACTGAAAGGAGACATTCTGTCTCAAGGGAAACAGGGTTTGTCAAAGAAATCCATATTAATATTGGGTAGCCCTCAAATAAGAAGTTAAAGAACTTTAGTTTTAGAGATAAGTTTTATGGTTTTATAAGTTTTATAGTTTGCTGTTTCTCAAAATCTAAAATTTTTAAAAATGATACTCCATTTTAAAAATCAGAACTAGTATTTTACCATTATGGATCAAATATGTAAAATTTACATTTGTCAATAATTAAGGATAATTTCTATTTTTAAAGAATTACAAGTTTTAGTCTCTATTCTGCTTACTCTTAAAATTCAACAAGTTAAATTTTTACCCTGTAAAACACTTCGTTCTTTTGCCATGTCTAAAATAAACTGATGTATATGTCTTTTTCATTTAAATACCAGTCACTTAACAGTTGATAAAATTTGATTTAGGGTTTTTTTTGTTTTTAGCTTTTTTTTTTTTTTTTTAAGATTTTATTTCATTATTTTTAGAAAGGGGAAGGGAGAGAGGAAGAGAGGGAGAGAGACATCAATGTATGGTTGCTTTTCACCTGCCTCCAGCCACAGACCTGATTGGAGACCTGGTTTGCAACCTTGTTATGTGCCCTGGCTGGGGAATCGAACCTGCAACCTTTGGGTTTGATATATGGTTTTTACGTTGCCTTCAGTAAAGTCAACATTCTCAACATTGCTCTCAAAATTATTTAAATATATTTTGAATATATGTATATTTAAAACATACATTTGAATAGTATATATATTTTTAAATATATCTCTTAATATCCTTGAAAATATGTCTTTGAATAGTCTACTTACAGAAGTCCAGTTTCCAACTTTTCATTGAGCTTTATTTTACTATTCCCTCGTCGCTTTTTCCCCCCCTGTTTCTCCCTAACAAAAGATCTAAGGAAAATAAACTAAGGGTGAAAATATTTAGAGGGTGCAATTCAGAGAATTTCCATCTGGGATTCTTACTTGAAGGAGAGTGTAAGATTCAGACTTTCATTTACTAATTTTGTTTTCCGCCTTGCCAGGTATGGGAGGTTCCCTTGATGTTCTCCTCTCTTATCATCTTGCTGGTGGCTGGGCAACCCACTCTGTGTGGCAACCTCTGGGCTGCCCCACAAAGAAAAGAACAATCAGTTTATGAGGACAGATGAGAACAGTATGCCCCCCAACAGTCTTGCCAAAACAAAAGCCTTGCTCTCCCCTTTCCCTCCAAATGACACCATCAGATAATGTTTATAGGATGGAGTAAAGACCTTGGACAGAGAACTCAGTTGATGTACCCTGTTCTAGAAGGGGAAACATTTCCACCAAGACTTAACAAGAGGAAGGCCTCTTGGCCTAGAGTCAGGAGGGAGGGGTAGCCAAAGCCAGGTGTTTTAAGTGACTGGTAGTTTTTCATCAGACAACATGAGGCCCTCCCCAAAACAGCCCCATGGTGTTCAGCTCAGTAGCCAGCGAAGGAAGAGACTGCAATTCAGTGGTTAAAAAGGAAATCAACACAACTTTCTCAGAAGGGAAAACTCCTTTATAGAGAAAAGAAAGGAAGCTATAAAGACAATAAGAATGTAAAAAGACCTAGAAGGAAAAGTTCCAGAGACTTGGAAGGAGAACTTAAAACTATGAAAGAAAAGAGAACTGTACAGTCTAAATATGATTTCTTAAAAGAAAAGGTGAACAAATGAATGACAGTGTTTAAGTCTTCAAGAGCTATTTTACAATTCACTCAAAGAAATGAGCTAGAATCGCTGATTCAAAAGGTAATTCTGTGTTTAGTTTTTTTCTGAAGAAATTTCACACTGCTAGGATTATACCCAAAGAATCCTGAAACACCAATTAAAAAGAACCTATGCATCCCTATGTTCATAGCAGTGATATTTACAATAGCCAAGACCTGGAAACAGCCTTAATACCCATCAGTGGAGGAATGGATAAAAAATCACCCTGGCTGGTGTGGCACAGTGGATTGGTGCTGGCCTGTGAATGCAAGGGTCATTGGTTCAATTCCCCAGTCAGGGCACATAACCAGGTTGCAAGCCAGGTCCTTAGATGGAGGCAAGCAAAAGGCAATCATACATTGATGCTTCTCTCCCTTTCTTCCTCCCTCCCTGCCCTTCTCTCTGAAAATAATAAAATCTTTAAAACAAAATAAAAACTGTGGTACATTTACACAACGGAACACTTCCACCGCAGAAAGAACGAACTCCTACTTTTTACATGGATGGAACTGGAAAGTATTACGCTTAGCAAAATAAGCTAGTTGGTGAAAGCCAAATACCATATGATCTCACCTAATATAGGAAACTAATGAACAGAATAAACAAATGAGCAAAATAGAACCAGAGGCATGAAAACAAGAAACAGACTGACAGTGACCAGAGGGGAGTGGGGAGGGGGTGTAAGGGGGGTAAGAGGGGAAGAGTTTAGTGGAGGAACTAGTATAAATGACCCACAGACCAGACATGGACAATAGGGTGAGTATTGACTGTGGGAGAGGGGATGGTGTGGGCAGGGCAGAAGAGAGCAATGGAGGAAAGCTGGGGCAATTGTGATAGAACAATATTAATTTAAAAAGCAAGATGGCATTGGGTAAAGAAAAAAGGTTTAGGAGGTTATGACAGGAATAAGAACCAACTGACAGTACAGGTTGATAAACATCAAAATGAGTTATTGAACAAGTTGTAGAATTGATTTGGAGAAGAATAAAAAGTGAATTTTTAATAAGCTTTATCATACAGCACCTATATTTTGGCTGGCACATCATAGTTACTTCTCCTGACTCTTCTCCAGGGTTGTTACAAGTATCAAAAGAATGGTCTACCTGGACAGCACTGGGAAAAAGCTCTTCTATTCCTTTCCATCCAGTCAGATTTGTTAAATGAATTTCCCCACTCTCAACTATTTTATAAGCGGCATCTAGTTGATCCCCTATGACAAGCTGGGTGGTTGGTAGGAAGCATAATCATGTTCTACTTTATACTAATGCCACAGAAACCAAGATTGTAGTCTTTACTCACTGAAACAGTCCCTAAGATGGTGTGAAAAGCATTTTTTAAAGATATCAGTACTCATTTCCACTTCAGAGAATTCATTCAAAATAAGCTTTATTATAATAAGAGCAGAGCAGGAAAGAAACAGAAGGACCCTTTGATCTAGTTAATTTACTTGGAAGAATGGATATAACTTGTGACATCTTCCTACTGTCTGAGAGTTGGAGGTACTTACTGTGTTTGTGGATAGGTGCCCAAGCATTTTCCTACCACTCTCAACCTACAGAGCTGGTAAACTAAAACATACTGTGTTGCATTGATTACAATTAAACAAAAACCTGCCTTTTCACCATGATGGATAACTGAAATAAAGTATTTTCTGAATAAATATTTTTGGTTTACTAAATTATACTGTCAGCTACATTATGCACCAAAATAGACTTTTCCAAGTTAAAAATATCAGCTATTTTGTAAATAAAACATTAGGTAATCATGAATCTGAGTATCTTCTAAATGGCAGACTTGAGACCAAGCTTTGATGCCTGATTCTAAATCTATCCATTATTTTACATCTACCTCTTATAATTAATAAAGGCAAAACCAATAATGTAACTGAAGTTTCTTATATAATAGTAAACTCCAGATTATTCAACTTTCAATTATTCAAATTACAAATTTCATCACATAATGAGAGAGGGCAAAGAAAACCAATGTTCAAGTTCAGGTAAGTACATCAATAGTGCTGCATAAAAACTCAGAAAAGGAAGCAGATGGTGCTGAAAGGACCTGACACTACTGTAGACTAGACATTTGATTAATGCAGACATTAGAATCTGCATTAGTTTACACGATAGGTAATTTTATCCTTTATTTTAGCAAAATGGAAACTGGTTCACAGAGAAATTAAGTGATGTGTCCAAGATCCTAAAGAGTAGAGGCCAAGATTTGAATACAGTTATTTCAAGATTCCAAAGCTCAAAAGACTGGAGTGCATGAGCTTGCACCCATCTATACCTCTCTTAGCTCGTCCCCCTCCCTCCTCGCCACATGCTCCAGCTTAGGTTACTCCAAAGGGAAAAGTTCTTTCCTTCATCAGACAACTAACTCATTTTTTCTTGTGCTTATGTTGCAGTTAGCGATGGAGTCCAGGTTCTTGGTAATTGCAAACAAGGAATTGGACTGATCACGCAGATACTGTGATGCAAAGCAAGAGGGAAATTTATTAAGGGAATATACTTCCCAAGACATTGGAGTGGGCCATCTTTGGCTAGGGAATGGCTCTCTTTTATTGAACAGTTATAGGTGTAACAGGGTTTCTAGTTAAGCATCTATACATGTGACTTCCCACAATTCTCTTTGATTTCCTGCTCAGGGAGGAAACTACAATCCTAATTATTAGTTGTCACAAGATAATTCTTGGAAATAAGGATACTGACTGATGACAGCTGCAGTGTTTCAGGATTTCTTATTCTATCTCCTGCCTCACTTAGGAAACTCTTGACCTAACTGGTGTGGCTCAGTGGGTTGGGCATCATATCATGGATGGAAAGATTGCTAGTTTGATTCCTGGTCAGCGTGCATGCCTCGGTTGTGGGGTCCGGTCTCTGGTTGGGGGTGTGAGAGAGGCAGCCAATCAATTGAAGTGTCTCCCCCTCTCTTTCTCCTTCTCTTCCCCTCTCTCTAAAAATAAATCAATAAATAATAAATAAATAATATTTTTAAAAAAGAAAGAAAAACTCATTACCACTTTACCTTTTCAGCTCTTTCTCATTATTCAGTTCTTAGCATAAATATCATTTCTTCAGAGCATGGTGTCCCTTTTCAAAAATGTGATTGCCAGGGGAGAACCAAGATGGTGGAGGAATAAGTGGAGCTACAGCAATCTCCTCCCAATACAAATCTGGAATTACAACTTAACTGGGCAGAAGTCATCTAGAATAACCAACAAAACACCAGCTGGTGAGAAGCCTTATAACCACTAACAGAACAGGAGAGACCACTTTACCACAACTTGACTGGTAGAAAGTGCAAGAGGGCTGGCTGGGCTCCCATGGGTGGGAGCTGAAGGGATGGAGAAAAATCTCAGCAGCCAGGGGTTCCACCTAAGAAGGGTGGGTTCTAAACCCCCAGCTGGGCTTTCCAACCTATAGCAATACAGCTGAGAGTAAAATAGCATCCATCTGTAAAAAGCAAAATCCCGCAGAGTTTGCTAGCCTGAGAAGACTAGAGACAGAGAATTACTAAAGTGACCACCCATGAAAATACATTGGCACCCACTTACCCTGGGCTCCAGCAAAGGGAGAGCAGAGTGGGCTAGAGATGCTTAAGGAGAGTTTGGAGTGGTGGCTTTGAGGAGAGAAATGAGGAAGCCAACAGGGGTCCCAGTGCTGACTTATCCCCCACATCACAGGCAGACTATGCTACTCCAAGTGGAGTCCACCTAAGGGGATATCATAGCCCTACCCACAGGAATCAATCTACCCCACCCAGTGGTTCCTGAGACTGGCAATTGATCACAGATTGATTGGATCAAAACTAAATTAACCTGCCCCACCCAATGGTGCCTAAACTCAACCACTGATCACAGACAGATTGGATTAACTACTGAACTAATCTGCCCTGCCCAGCAGTACTTAAACCTGACCTCTGATTACAGATTGACTGGATTACAACTGACTTAATCTGTCCCACCAAGTGGTGCCTACACCTGACAGCTAATCACAGATTAATTGGATTAAGAACTGAAGGAGGGTCACAAAGACAGTAGATCTCTGGTTGGCTCCAACAGTCTGACTAGGCCCAGACTGGGGAATGATCTCATGTCCAAGAAGTAAAGAAAGTGCACCTCTACATGACAGAAAGTCACACCACAAAGGCAGAAAATCAAAACAGCCCAATTTAAGAAACAAAAACAAACAAGATGAGTCACCTAAAATGAGGAGAAAAAGAAACAATCCATCACCAAAAGGAAAAGAGGAATCCCCAGAAAGATTGCTAAATAAAAGAGAGGCAAGCAAACTATCAGACATGGAATTCAAAATTATGATACTAGAGGAGCTTAATGACCTCAGTGAGCTCAAAGCAAAATACAAACAACTCCAGGGGAACTACAAAGAACTCCAGGGAAGCTACAAGGAACTTACTGAGAACTACACTGGCATTAAAAGGGACATAAGATCCAGGAGAAAATGAAGAATACAATTTCTGAATTGAAGAATACAGTGGAAGGAATCAAAAGCAGGCTAGAGGAAGCAGAGAATCTGATTAGCCACTGGAGAACAACACAGAAAAATTCCGAGACAGTACAACAAAATGAAAAAGAGTGAAAAAGAATGAAGAGGTTTTAAGAGAGCTGAAGGGCAACATGAAACACAATAATATCTTGATTATAGAGTTACCAGGAGAAGAAGAGAAGTAAGGGATAGAAAACCTGTTTGAAAAAGTAATTACAGAAAACTTCCGAACTTGATGAGCAAAAATGTCACTCAAGTTTAGGAAACACATAGAGTCCCGATGAAGATGAACCCAAAGAGGCCCACTCAAAGACAAATCAAAATTAAAATGGCAAATTTCAAAGACAAAGAGAAAATCCTAAAAGCAGCAAGAGAAACAGCTAGTAATATGTAATGGCTCCAATAAGGTTATCAAATGATTTCTTAACAGAAACATTACAAGCCAGAAGGGAATGGCAAAAAGTATTCCATGCAATGAAAAACAAAGGCCTGAAACCAAGAATACTTTACCCAGCAATGCTCTCATTCAAAGTGGAAGGTGAAATAAACAGTTTCCCAGACAAAAGAAGGCTAAAAGAATACATCTCCACCAAACTAGCATTGAAAGAGATGCTGAAGGGTCTTCTTTTAAAAAATGAAGAAACAGAGAGAGAGAGAGGAACACAGGTACAAAAGGGGAAAATGTCAATGAATAAGACACCTGTCAATAATAATCTTAAACATAAATGGATTATATGCACCAATCAAAAGACACAGGGTAGCTGAATGGATAAAAAACAAGACCCACAGGAGTGCTGTCTACAAGAGCATCCTCAGAGCAAAAGATTGACACAGACTGAAAGTGAAGGGATGGAAAAATATATTTCAAGCAAATGGACATGAAAAAATGGCTGGGTAGCAATACTTATATCAGACAAAATAGATTTTACAATGAAGGCCATAAAAAGAGAAAAAAAAGGACATTTCATCATACTTGAGAGAACAATCCATCAAGAAGATATAACCCTATAAACATATATGCACCCAACATAGGAGCACCCAATATATACAGAAAATTTTGGAGGACTTCAAGGATATTGATAGCAACACACTGATAGTAGGGGATTTTAATACCCCATTATCAACAATGGACAGATCTTCCAAGTAAAAATACACCAACAATACTGTGGCATTGAACAACACTCTAGATAAAGTGGACATAAAATATGATATAAAGTTATATACAGAACTTTTCACCCCAAAGAAGCAAAATACACATTCTTTTCAAATGCACATGGTAGTTTCTCAAAGATAGACCACATGGTAGGACACAAGACAAGCCTCCACAAATACAAGAAAATTTAAATCATATCAAGCATCTTCTCAGATCACAGTGGCTTGAAACTAGAAACCAACCTCAAAGAAAAAAAACCAAAAACATTCTAATTCATGAAGACTGAATAGCATGAATAGTAGACCAATAACAACTAGTGAAACTGAAGCAGTAATCCAAAAACTCCCAATGCACAAAAGCCCTGGGTGGAATGGCTACACAGGTGCATTATACCAAACATTTAGGGAAGAACTAACTCCTATCCTTCCCAACCAATTCCAAAAATTCCAAGAAGAGAGAAGACTCCCAAACTCTATGAGGCCAATATATTATTCTACTATGAAAACCAGGTCAAAGCACAAGAAAAAAAAAGAAAGTTACAGGCCAATATTTCTGATGAATATAGATACTTAAAATCTCAACAAAATATTGGCAAACTGGATCCAGCAATACATCAAAAAGATCATACACCATGATCAAGTAGGTTTCATCCCAGGGATGCAAGAATGGTACAATATTTGCAAAGCAATAAATGTAATACACCACATAAACAAAATGAAAGACAAAAACCATATGATCATATCAATAGATGCTGAAAAAGCATTTGATAAAGTACAGCACCCATTTATGATTTTTAAAATGCTCAGCAAAATGGGAATAGAGGGAGTATACCTCAACATAATAAAGGCCATATATGAGAAACCTGCAGCCAACATCATACTCAATGGGCAAAAACTAAAACCTTTCCCCCTAAGATCAGGAACAAGACAAAGCAGTCCATTCTTTCCACTTCCACTCAACATCATTTTGGAAGTTCTAGTCATAATGATCAGACAAGGAAAAGGAATCAAAGGCACCCAAATTGGAAAGGAGGAAGTAAAACTGTCATTATTTGCAGATGACATGATAGTGCACATAGAAAACCTGATAGACTCCATTAAAAAACTACTCAACCTAATGGGCAAATTTAGCAAAATAGCTGGATATAAAGTCAATATCCAGAAATCAAAGACATTTTTGTCCACCAACAATGAAACATCAGAGATAGAAGCTAGAAAACAATTCCCATTTACTATACAAGAAAAATAAAGTACTTAGGAATAAGCTTAACCAAGGAGGTAGAAGACCTGTACTCAGAAAACTACAGAACACTGAGGAAAGAAGTTAAGTAAGATACAAATAAATGGAAGCATATACCATGTTCATAGATGGGAAGAATTAACATCATTAAAATGTCCATAGTACCCAAAGCAATCTATAGATTCAATGCAATCCCTATTAAAATAGTAATATCATATCACAGATCTAGAAAAAAAATACTTTAAAAATGTATATGGAGTCAAAAACAACCACTAATAGCTACAGTAATCTTGAGAAAGAAGAACAAAGTAGGAGGAATCACAATACTGAATATTAAATTATACTACAAGGCCACTGTAATCAAAACAGTCTAGTACTGGCATAAGAATAGACACATAGATCAATGGAACAAAATAGAGAGCCCAGAAATAAACCCAGGACTCTATGGTCAATTAATACCCAACAAAGGGGGAAGGAGCATGAAATGGTGTGAAAATAGCCTCTTCAATAAGTGGTGTTGCGAGATCTGGACAGGGGCATGCAAAAAAAATAAAGCTAGACTACCAACTTACACCATACACCAGAATAAACTCAAAATGGATAAAAGACATAAACATAAGTCATGACACCATGAAAGTCCTAGAGGAAAACATTGGCAGTAAAATTTCAGAAATCCCACACAGCAATATTTTCACTAATACTTCCCCAAGGGCAAGGGAAATAAAGGAACAAATAAACAAATGGGACTATATCAAACTGAAAAGTTTCTGCTCAGCTAAAGAAAATATCAGCAAAATTAAAAGGGAACAAAGAAAAAGGTGGGGAAAACCAACTGTAAGGGAAAATATATTTGCCAATGATACCTCAGGCAAGACTTTGATCTCCAAAATATATAAAGAACTTAAACAACTCAACACCAGGGAGACAGACAGCCCAATGAAAAAATGGGCAAAGGACCTGAACAGACACTTCTCTGAGGAGAACAAAGGACCCATAGGTATATGAAAGAATGCTCAACCTCACTAGCCATCAGAGAGATGCAAATTAGAACCAGAATGAGATACCACCTCACACCTGTCAGAAGAGCCATCATTAACAAATCAACAAACAACAGGTGCTGGCAAGGATACAGAGAAAAGGGAACCCTTCTGCATTGTTGGTAGGAACGAAGACTGGTGCAGCCACTGTGGAAGACAGTATAGAATTTACTCAAAAAAACTAAAAATGAAGTGCCTTTTGACCCAGCGATTCCACTGCTAGGATTATACCCAAAGAACCCTCAAACACCAATTCATAAGAACCTATGTACCCCTATGTTCATAGCAGTGCTATTCACAATAACCATGTGCTAGAAACAGCCTAAGTGCTCATCAGTGGATGAATGGATCAAAAAACTTTGGCACATTTAAATAATGGAATACTACACAGCAGAAAAAAAGGAAGAACTCCTACCTTTTGCAATAACATGGGTGGAACTAGAGAGTATTATGCTTAGTGAAATAAGCCAGTCAGTGAAAGACAAATACCATATGATCTCACCTAATACAGGACACTAATGAACAAAACAAACAAATAAGCAAAACAGAACCAGAAGCATAGAACCAAGGAACAGACTTTCAGTATGCAGAAGGGAGAGGGGAGGAGGAGAAAGATGCAAAGAAGGGGAGCAGTTTAGTCAAGGAACTAGTATAAACAACCCATGGACATGGACATGTGGGGACTGATGGTGGGAGAGGGGATAGGGAGCGTGGGGCAGGGGAGGGCAATAGGGGGAAATGGGATAAATGTAATACAATAACAATAAATTAATCTTTAATGTGGTTCCCTGGTATATCGTCACAGCACTTAAGTCTGTTTTATTTCACTCTTCATGTTTCGTAACTGCACATTTGTTCATGTTTCTTCCTTTGATGCTGCTTCCCCCACAAAGCTGCAGGCTTCAGCAGTGCAGGAATCACATATGTCTGCTCTTTCCTCTCCGTCCAGGACTGAGCACAGTGCCCAACACACGGAATGTGTTCAATAAATACTTCTGAATGAATAAGAAAGTGAAATATGGGAATTGTCTAAAGTTATCTAAGGTAATTCTAGACTGTCTAATAAGGTTAAGTTAGCCAAGAGCATTTTATGATGGTACAGGACTTTCTCAGGTCTTTACTGGTGTGCCAAAATGGGATATTAACAAAGAGAGAAAAGGGATTATCCCCCACTTTATCAAAAACTCACTAATCGAAATACCCATGAGGAGGCCATGGAAAGCCTTATGGCCCTGAAGCCCTTGCCATGTTGGGAAATCACATTGTTCTGGGTTTGATAGTCACTCCCTGTGCCAATAAGCCATGGCTTTTCCTCATTAGCTTCACAGTCATCATGGCTTGTTCTAAGTTACCTAAGATTGATTAAACCACATGCCTCATCTCATTAGCCACTTGTCCACTCAAGTTACTTAAGCAAAAGGGAATTTTATTGAATGAACACCAAGCGTATCCTAGCCAGGAGGTACAGCCTGACTGTGAAGTGAATGCTTAATTGCTTTAGTTTTCTAACTGTTAAGACCAGCTTTCCTGCCTTAATTTGTCCATGGGTCAGCCCTGATTTTACATTTTCTATGTTCAAGAGCCAATACATGTAGGAAGCTGAGTGCTTCCTACAAGCCAATTTCAAAATTCTAACAGAAAGAGCCCACTGTCACCTGTAGGGTCACTCGTCTGACCTTGGCCAGTCTGCTCAGGCAGGGTCTGCTGCTCACTCCAGACAGGGTGTATTTCATACTCTGAAAAAGGGAGTGAGCAGGAAGGTCAAAATGATCACTATGCATGTTAGACACGTCAGTCCTTTTCTCTTCTATTAGACTACATGTCAGTGATTTCATAAAAAGCAACAGAGACCCTGGCTGATGGCACAGTGGATAAGGCACTAACCTGCAAACCCAAAGATTGTTGGTTTGATTCCCAGCCAGGACAACATAACCAGGTTGCAAGCCAGGTCTCCAGCCAGGTCTGTAGGTGGAGGCAGTGAAAGGTAACCATACACTAATGTCTTTCTCCCTCTCTGCCTCTCTCCCTTCCCCTCTCTCTGAAAAATAATAAATAAAATCTTCAAAAAACAACAGAGAAATGTCAACCAATACAGTAGCATGGATGAAGTCTAGATAACCAACCTCTCAGGTGGCCCCACTCTAACATTCTATGTATCCTTTATACAGCACAGTTTCTTAGTGCTGCATTTTTTTCACCTGCCAAATAGAGATAGCTATACTTGTCCTTGTAACTCACAGGATTATAGAATGGATAAAGAAATAATACATGTGAATACTCAAAGGGAAGATGAAAGCAAGTGTGATAGTTCTTGAATTTCTTAATTCCATATTTTCAGCAACTTCTTAGTATATTTAAATTTTGAGCCTCATTCAGTGTTTGAAGGAACAGGTTTTTATTTCTGAGGGGATTGGGTCCAACTTTTTTATTCCCATTACAAAGTGGCAAAAGTGGCAACCCAAACCAAATCTTAAAAACAAAAACCCAGAGACTGACTACAACTGTGGGGCAGGGCGGGGGGCGGGGGAGGAGGGGGATGAAAGAAGGTGAAGGGATTAGCCAAAGAACATATATATATGACCCAAGGACACAGACAACAAACACCAAACAGGGAAATTGACGTCTGTCAAATAGAGTAACACGTGATTAGCACATCACTGTTGAATTAAACTCGGTTTGTAGCAGGTTCAAGCAAACAAACGTCACCAAGTATGGAAATGAACACCTCAATCAGGCCACAATCCAAACAATTTTTTAGACAGAAGGATGTGTGTTGCTCCAAGAACAAACAAAAACCAGTCAAAACTTTCTTTAGCCCTTGTAGGAACAAATTAGGCTAGCAAACGTTCCTCTAATCTTAAACAACTTCACATTTACTAGGATAATCTAGAACAGCCATTCTGAACCTTCTTCCCAAGCACTAATATCCTACAGCATCCATTGTACATAATAAACTAACTTCTCTCCTTTTCATCAAGAAAATTACTCATCATGTACCATCCTGGGAGAGTTGTGAAAATAGTCACTCATACCATTTTCTGGAACTCATTTCAAAAAGACCAATTTAAAAGACTTAATATTCAGCACTTCTGAAACTTCACATATTCACAGCAGTTTGTGATCTTTACCAACCACAGAAACTTGCCACACTGACATAAATGAAATGGGTAACTGTTGCAGTGTGTAAGGCCGTGTGTCCCATTGGAAAATGCCCTAGATACTTGGGATGGTTCTTATCTTGCTAATAACTGCTTATCTGGTCTTAGGCACTTCCAAGTGCCTAATGTTAAATATTCTTAAATATTTATTAAATATCCTTTATTAAATATTCTTGACTATATTTTATTGATTATAACAGTTGTCCTAGTTTATCCCCTTTGCTCCCCTCTGCCCAGTACCCCACTTCCCTCCAGCAGTCCCATTCCCTTAGTTCATATCCATGGGTCAAGCATATAAGTTCTCTGGCTTCACCCTTTCCTGTACTATTCTTAATATCCTCCTGTGTATTTTGTACCTACCAATTATGCTTCTTAATCTCTGCACCTTTTCCACCATTCTCTCTCTTCCCCCTTCTAGCTGATAACCCTCAAAATGATCTCCATATTTATGATTCTGTTCTTGTTCTGGTTGTTGGCTTAGTTTGTTTTCTTAGATTCAGTTGTTGGTAGTTGTGAATTTGTTGCCATTTTACTGTTCATAGTTTTGACCTTCTTTTTCTTAAATAAATCCCTTTAAAATTTCATGTAATAATGGCATAGTGATGATGACCTCCTTTAACTTTACCTTGTCTGGGAAACACTTTATCTGCCCTTCCATTCTAAATGATAGCTTTGCTGAATAGAGTAATGTTGGTTGTAGGGCCTTGTTTTTTATCACATTGAATATTTCTTGGCAGTCACTACTTGCCTGCAAAAATTTTTTTTGAGAAATCAGCTGATACTCTTATGGAAAAAATCCTTTGTAGGTAACTCTCTGCTTTCCCCTTGCTGCTTTTAAGATTCTCTCTTTATCTTTAACCTTTGACATTTTAATTATGATGTGAGTTGGTATGTGGCCCTCTTAAGGTCCAACTTGTTTGGGACTCTTTGTGCTTCCTGGACTTGTATGTCTATTTCCTTTACCAAGCTAGGGAAGTCGTCTTTCATTATGTTTTCAAATAAGTGTTCAATTTCTTGCTCTTCCTCTTCTTCTAGAATCCCTATGATTCGGATGTTGATATGTTTAAAGTTGTCCCAGAGGTTCTCAAGCTTATCCTTGTTTATTTTTTGTTTATTTAATTAATTCTTCTTCCTGCTGTTACTGTTGAATGCTTTTTCCTTCTTGGTATTCCAAATTGTTGATTTGAATCTTGGCTTCCTCCTCTCCACTAATGGTTCCATATATATTGTTCTTTATTTCACTTAGTGTAACCTTCATTTATTCCTTTATATTGTTGCCATACTCAATGAGTGCAGGGATTAAGAAGCATAACTGGTAGGTACAGAATAGACAAGGGGGCATTAAGAATAGTAAAGTAAACGGAGAAGCCAAAGAACTTATATGCATGACCCATGGACACGAACTAAGGACAATGGGATTTCTGGAGGGAAGAGGGGTTCTGGGCAGAAAGAAGAAAAGGGGAAAAAAAAAAAAAAAACTGAGACAACTGTAATAGTATAATAAAAATATACTTTAAAAAAGAATATCATTTTGTAAACCCCAACTAATTAATTAATCATGACAATGATCAATAATGACAGGTAATATCACAATGCTTCAAAGTATAAACTGTCACCTATAAAGTAGTACACATACAAAGCAACAACAAAATTACCTGAATTCAATCAAGCCTTTATAGCTAACTCCCAAATGTATAATAAATACAGAGGAGAGAGGAGTATGTTTAATGACACCATGGAAATACAATCAGCAAAATACAAGCCATAAAAGAAGCTATAGAAAATTACCTGGATTTTTCAATAAAATGCAAAAGGATAAAAAAAATTTAAAGAAAGATAAAAAATCAATATATCAAAAGACTTGAAACATATCAAACAATTATAAACCTTATTTTCATTGACAATTGAAGCAAGATAAACTTTAAGTAGCTATAATATTAAGGAATTAATAATTTTATATATATCTATTTAGAGAGTCCTTATCTTGGATAAAGATATTTAGAGATTATGTATTACTATATCTTGGATTCTTTGACAATAATTCCTTCAGCCCTAGCCCTGGCTAGTGTGGTTCAGTGGATTAGGTGCTGGCTAGTGAACCGAAGGGTTACCAGTTAGATTCCCAGTCAGGGCAGGTCCCCTGTTAGGGGCATGTGAGAGGCAGCCAGTGTCTCATACAATGATGTTTCTTTCCCTCTGTGTCTCCCTATATTCCCCTCTCTATAAAAATAAATAAATAAAATCTTTTAAAAAGGGCATAACAGAAATTAAAAACAGCCATTAACTGATTAATGTTCAAGCTGGGTAACAGATTTAAAAGATTTCACTATAGCCCTGGCTGATGGCTCAGTGAATAGGCACCGGCCTACTAACACAAAGTTCACTGGTTCAATTCCCAGCCAGGACACATAACCAGGTTGCAAGCCAGGTCCTTAGCTGAAGGCAGATGAAAGACAACCATATGTTGATGTTTCTCTACCTCTCTACCTCCCTCTCTTACCCTTCCTCTAAAAATAATAAATAAAAATTATATATTTAAAAACTTTTTAAAAAAGTTTTCACTATAATATATTTTCTACTTTTTTGCATATGTTTGGAATTTTTCATAACAATTCTTTTTAAAAACAGAAGAAAATTAAAACCCAAAAATGCAATTCTTGAGCTTAATGTAGAATTTGAATTAGCTTTGGTCATGTAACAGTTTCTATTACAATTTTTAAAATGTTGTTCTTAAATAGCTTGATCTAAAAATAGCTGACATTTGTGTTTTCCTTCTGCTCTCCATGAAAGTAACTTTCAGTTCCAATTAAATTTCAAATAATAGTGGCTTTTCAGGGTAATATTATAGGTCAGCAAATCTCATTGCTATATTTATCATACTTGGTACAGCATTCCTACTAAACATGTTCTTTAGTGTGAAATGTTGGCTAAGCAATTTACATAAATTTCATCTTTAACTTTCTGAAGATATTGTCCAGATCTTCCATCATACTTTCTGCTTTCATAAGTTGAAGAAATGGTAAAATGGAAACATTTTGGTGTTAAGGAGATCCAATATGAATATGGCAGCAGTCACACACACACCTCCTCCCAGGACCAAACTGGAATTATAGCTAAAACATAGAATAATCAACCTGGATAACCACTGAACACTAGCTGAACAGAAGAAGCCACTTCAAGGCTGGTTAAATATACAAAAAGAGACTGTAATTCCATTGACAAACAGGAGCAAATGAAATGTGACAGTGTGCTGAAGAGACCTTATGTTACTTGCTAACCATTTTGTAGAAAAGAAATGGAAATAATGGCAGACTCTAACATGAAAGCAAGAGTTCAAGCTTTGACCCTCCTATGATGAGGTTATCTCTCCAGGGCATATTTACCCAACAAATTAAAATTTAGAGGGTGCATATAAAAATATATCAGAGCCCTGGCTATGTGGCTAGGTGGATTGAGCACCGACTTGTGAACCCAAGGGTCGCTGGTTCGATTCTCAGTCAGGGTACATAACCTGCTTGCAAGCCAGGTCTCCAACCAGGTCCATAACTGGAGGCAGATGAAAGGCAACCATACATTGATATTTCACTTCCTCTCTTCCTCCCTCCCTTTCCCACTCTCTAAAAATAATAAATAAATTTTATATATATATATACATATATATATATATATATATATATATCACAGAATATATTTTGTGATTTCAAGAGGATTCTCAGAGGTTTTTTTTTTACAGTAGTAGATACTGCTGTGGGGAAAAAATATATACATATATATACATCTCTATATCTCTATAGATCTATATCTTCATAAAGGTAAAATAATATTCCATTAATAATAGTTTTGGTCAAAGCAAATGCTGCACTCTAATTTTCTCTAGGAGGCTTTATTTTATCCTTCCCTGTAGAAACTGATTTCTATCTTATGTTCTGAATTATAAAATGTTATTTTGACTTTTAAATTTTATTTTTAAATAATTTATACATGTCAAAAAAAAGAAAGAAAGAAAGAAAAAATAAAAGTATGTGTTCTTATGTCTTCTTTAAAAATATTGAAGACAGCCCTGACTGGTGTGGCTCAGTTGGTTGGAACATAGTCCCATGACTGAAAGGTTATGGGTTTGGTTCCCAGTTAGGGCACATACCTGGGCTGTCAGTTAGATCCTTGATGGGAGCACCTATGTGAGGCAACCAATTGGTGCTTCCCTCTCACATCCATGTTTTTCTTTTGCCCTTCCTCTCTTCCTTTCTCTCTAAAAGCAATGAGAAAATGTCCTCAGGTGAAGATCATTTTTTCTTTAATGTTGAAGACAATGTTCATAACATTGCCTAGTGTTCTTAAATAGGCTCAAATCAGCAATTTTTTTTCTAACCCAGTTCCAGAAAGAAAAGTTTGTCTTCCAAGGGAAATAAATCCTTGTAATCATTCAATAAGTAGTATAAGGAATTGTTTTTTAATCTAACTTTCCAGGAAACTCAAAGCTATATGTAATTACAATTGTTTTTTCTATGTGTCCCCTCCACTTTCATTTTAGAAGGTTTAAGTGTTTTATATGAGTCATTTATTGTAAAAATACATTTTTTAGAATGAGTAATAACATTTCATTGATGCATGCTTTATACACATTATAAAATCTCTGAAAATTTAACATTCATCTTATAATCAGCATAGTCTTCCCAAAAGCAACCTTTCTTTTATAAAATTATATTAGTGGAAGCATTTGAGATCTTGCTTCCCAGCAATTGACCTCAAGTTTTGGCTCAAATAAATTATGATAAAATTTTTCCAAAAAAAATTACATTAGTAATAATGTGTTATATTTTACTCCAGCTTAGATTTGACAAAATTGAAAACATCTTCAACAGTTATTCTGTAATATGAAAATACTCTTTCAGCAGAGCAATAAAGCTGAAAATCAAGGGATGGAAGTAAGCTTTATTAAATAATTCAACTTTTCTATACCATATATCAAAGAGCTATTTTTCATGCCCCCCAACTTTTTTAAATTAATGAGTAATGAAGGAATTGGCCTTTGCAATACATAATGATTTGGAAACATTTTGTATTCAGCTTACACTCTTTATTCCAATAGAAAATATTACATGAGCTTCACATTTTAACAACTTTGTCAATATATAGTTCCTCAGAACTACATACATGTACAAGATATTTTATTTCAGATCCTAATGGCTCAACCAAGCTTATGAAATCATTGACTTCAAATAACCACTACTGTAACTATCATTTGACCACCACAGCACAAATCAACCACATCTCCCAGGGAAAAAGAGAGTAAATAGGCCCATCATATGTATATTATAATAATCACTGTGAGAGTGGACCCCTGGAGAAAAGGGCTTGGGATCAGAACTGGTGTCCACCTACCTTATAAACTAACTGAATCACATTAGGCTTTTTGTTCCATATAATTATATTTTAGAAAGTACTGTTTGACCAGAATGTTAAGAATATGAGCAGAACCCCTGGCTGGTAGCACAGTGGATAAGGCGCTGGCCTGCAAACCCAAAGGTTGCAGGTTCGATTCCCCAGCCAGGGCACATAACAAGGTTGCAAACCAGGTCTCCAGTCAGGTCTGTGGCTGGAGGCAGGTGAAAAGCAACCATACATTGATGTCTCTCTCCCTCTCTGCCTCTCTCCCTTCCCCTCTTTCTGAAAATAATGAAATAAAATCTTAAAAAAAAAAAAAAAGAATATGAGCAGAACCTGCTGCATTCATTTGGAACACATAATAATATTTTCTAATTATCTTGTTATACTAACCTAGGATTATGTTTCCCTTGAGGATGTACCAGTTTCACAGCAAATATCAAGGTCCACGTATGCCTGGAAGATCTCACCAGTCATTTCCATCACCTCCTGGGATTCGGCGGTTATGAAGGAAAATACAATATGACCTAGTGCGTAAGTTCATGGGATTTAGAAATCTAGATTTGAATCATGGCTCTGCTCTCCCACTGTATGATTTACCACCAAGGTCAACATGTCTTTTAATCAATGTTAGTATCAGTATCTTCTTTATAAAATTATGATGCTATCCACCTTGTCAGTATGTTACAAAAGTTCTGTGAGAACATGTATAAAGAGGTTAACATAGTGTCAGGATCATTATTACCTTTAGCATTTTGATTACACCTTTGCCAATAGCCAAATGAACAACCTCTTGGCCCAAATCTCAAAGTGAGACAGAAGGATAAGCCATCAGCAAAAAACTCCCAGGACTGAGAGCCATAGTGGTGACTGAGCATCTACACAGTACTCCAAAGCATCATGTGAGTCACTGGGAATATACAGAAGCCTACAGAATAGAAGGCAGAATAGTCTCTGCCTTCAAGGAGCTTAGAGCCTTTTGGAGAAGAATTGCCACATAGAAAAAGCAAGCAGTTAATAAATAAATAAGTCAGGGAGAAGAGACCAATCTTCCTTGTAGAAGAACTCCCAGTCACTTATGTAGCCACTGTGGTCTCAAGGAGGCTGAACACAACCTCCTTCTCCTTACATGTGGGTTGTGCAATGTCCTTCCAAAGAGGCAAGTATGGAAATAGGGGACAAAGAGTAACTTTACAGTAGAGGAACCTGACAAATATTACCTCAGCCAGGTGACAGAGTCAACACCAATAGTAATGTCATGTTGACTGTATATAATGTAATAAATATGTTACTTCACTTCTGTGACCCTCCTTCCCAAAACCCATAACCCCAGTCTGATGATGAGAAAAACATCAGATAAATCCTAATCAAAGAACATTGTACAAAATACCTGATCAGTGCTTCAAAGTAAGGAAAATCTGGGAAAGTGTGGCAGTTGAGAGGCATCTAAGACATGCTAACTCAGTGAAATGTAGTATCCTGTATTGAATCCTGAAACAGAAAAAGGACATCAGGTGAAAAAAAAAAAAAGGAACTCTGAATAAATACATACGTCAGTCAATAATAATGTGTCAGTGTTGGTTCATTCACTGTGTCAGCTGTACCACACCAATGTAGGTTGTTAATAGGGGAATCTAGGTGTGTGGAGTGTATGGGACTCTACTAATATATTTATCAATATTTTTGTAAACCTCAAAATAAAACCTTTATTTTTCTAAAATAAAAGGGTTTTAAAAATCAATACAAGGTAGCAAATGACAAGACAGAATAGGACTGATTGATTCACTCAACAAATACTTTTTTAAATGTAACTTTATTGTTGTTGTATTACATCCATCCCCTTTTTCCTCCTTTCTGTCCCCTTCCCCACCCACCCACTGCCCTCCCCACCCAATTCAATCCCCCTTGTTGTCCATGTACATGGCTCTTCCATGCTAGTTCCTTGACTAAACTGCTCCTCTTCTTTGCTTCCTCCTTCCCCCTCCCTCAACAAATATTTCTTGAGTACCTATTATGGGCTAGACACTTCACTGGGGACCAGGGGTAGAGCTATGAACAAAGACAGCAAGATTTTTTACCTTGAGAGTTTATATGGGATATGTGCTGGATCTTGTAAAACTAATTCATGTTCCCTATTTAGGAGAGAAGTCCCAGGGGCATTCCCATGGCAATGTGACCTCCATTACTACTTATTAAATAAAGGACAAGCATGAGCCAGGCCACAGTTTAGCCATGAGAAGTGAATGGAAAGGATGGGTCCTGGGACAGCTGGGAGCCGGCTGGCACAGCCAGTGTTTCCAAAGCCCAGAAAATAGCATATCCCTTGATGCCCAGGAGCATTTGCCCAGTCACAGAATGTGGCCAGGGGAAGATCCCTTTACTGTGTAGGAAAGGAAACCGAGGCCCAGAAAAAGAAAATGATTGCTGGTGGCCACAGGGCTATCTCAGGATCAACTTTTTTATTTTCACTTCCCAGAGACTGTGGACATGTATTCTGTAGCTAGAAATCATCAAAAACTGAAAGGCTAGCTGTACATACTTGAATGATATTAGATATAAACCACACACACACAAAGGATCAGGAAAACTAGATCTAGATTAACCATCACTGTGGGCGACAGGAGTTTCTAAACTGATTATGCTCTATAACCAAGTCATGGAAACTTATGGAACATTTCAGAATAAATACACACTTCTTAAAAGAGAACAAATGCACTTCAAGATCACTGTAACTGAAATAAAACCCAGTTACTGTGTATTGCATTAGCTAAGTAACAGTTCACAGAGGGGCTTAAATGGTACAGGGGGTGGAGCAGGACTGATATTCCTCTAAAAAATAAAAGACCAACAATAAAAGCAAAGATTTTAGCATAACACTGATTCATACTCAGGTAAAAACAGAACAGAGAGGGGACCCAGAAACTAAGAGTTTATATAGGTAGATAATGAGCTGAATCCAATCAGATAACCATGTTAATCTTGAGAAAAATTCTCTTAGGGCTGTGAGCAGCATCCTGAGGCCTGAAGATGCCACCAAGGCTATCAGTTTTAGAGGCAGCTCATTTCCCTAATAATGCCAGCCCATTCTGCAAGAAGTTAGAAATGTGACCAGGTAGCACATTCAAGGGAAATTGTTTTTGAAATTGAGTTTCAACCTTTCTTTTAAGGTTAAAAAACAAAAACAAAAACCTACCATGTCAGAAGATGCATATATATATATATATATATATATATATATATATATATATATATTCATTAAAATTTCACTTTTAATGTGCTACTGTGTTCTGATGTATCAGAAGCACATTAAAAGTGAAATTTTAATGATAATGAAAGAAGAATGAAAAATTAGAACTACTAGCTTAACCTCCAATACTGAGCTAAGTATTATGCACCCTAGGTAGTACATTAGAATCACCTGAAATGTCTTAACTCCATCCCAGACCAATTACATTTGACTCTTTCGGGTGGAACTCGGGCTTCGGTACTTTTTAAAGCTCCTCAGGTGATTCCATTGTGCAGCCCAGTTCAATCCACTGCTCTATGGGGATTTAGTCTAAATTTTGAATCCAACTACTCTTAACTAAAACAAGATAAAATAACCAGGCATCCTAGGAGTACAATACCCTGAAATGTCACCCAACTGAATACAAAACTGTATATATTTTTAAAGATTTTATTTATTATTCTTAGAGAGAGGGGAAGGGAGAGAGGCAGAGAGGGAGACATCAGTGTATAGTTGCCTTTCAATTGCCTCCAGCTACGGACCTGGCTGGAGACCTCATTATGTGCCCTGGCTGGGAATCGAACAAGCAACCATTGGGTTTGCAGGCCAGCTCTTTATCCACTGAGCCACCAGCCAGGGCCAAAACTATAATTTTTAACAATGTGTCTTTTAAGTCAAACATACCCAGATTTCTTTCACTTTTCCTCTCATCAGATATTTACACAGCAGAAGCAATTACCTCTTAAGTTTGTTTGTTTTTATCAGTACACTTCAGGTGAGCATGAGATGCAAACGACGTGAGAATGAGAAATCTCATCTTCACTCCCTACCCTCCTTGGTTGGCCTTTCAACACAGAAGACTAAATGAAGACTAACTTCTCTTAAAAGTTTCAAAACAAAACAATTAAAATGTATCTTTGGGTAACAAGATACATTTGGTAACATTCAACAAGGTATTTCCTGTATTATTAAAAAAAAAAAAAAAAAAAGCCGTCAGGACTGGGTCAAGCATGGAAACAGCTGCATAGTTTTGACTCCGCCAAATGGCTCAGGGAAATGACATCAGAGAAGACACACTGGAGCAGTGGAGAGAGCTCTGCACCGAGGCTCCTCTTCATCATGGGGTCACCTGTAGGGTAAGCTGTGGAGTGGGAGCACCATGACAACTTGCCACACAGCCCAACTGAAGGCGTTCATCCCACCCTGATAACTCACTAAATAATGAGAAAAACAGCTTTAATTGCCCTGAAGGTTTGATTTGTCTCCCAAGGAAAATATCAGTGGAGAAGGGGGAGGAAGAGGCAAGGAAGGGGAGCAGTGTAGACAAGAACCTAGTATGAAGGAACCATGGACATGGACAACAGGTGGGATTGACTTTGGGGGAAATGGGTGGGTGGGGAAGAGGACAGAGGTGAGCAAAAAGGGGATGGATGTAATACAACAATAATAAAATTAAATTTAAAAAACATCAGGGATGGTGGCTAGATTACTAGGTGGTTTCTAAGAAAAGGGTCACTCTATCACGGAAGGGATTAAATCTTTAAAGCTGCCATGAAAATAAGAATCGAACCTCCCATCCCAGCCCACAAATGTCATTTAGTTTCTTTGTCTGCAGAAGTCATTTAGGTAGTAAAAGGAATGAAATCAATAATCCCTGGTTGCCTGGCACAAATACTAACTAATCCCAAAAGAAGAAAACAGTTGTAAGACTACTATAATATTTGGCTTCCAAGCAGAGGTGGTATGTTTGTTCCCTGATATAAAATGTGTATGAATATTATTCAGCAATGAAAAGGAAGTACTCGTAGATTCCTACAACATGGAGGAATCTCAAAAATATTATGCTCAGTAAAACAAGCCATACATTTGTATCATTCCATTTATATGAAATGGCAATGAAAAGCCATCTACAGAGGCTGAAAGTAGATTAATGTTGTCCCAGTCTGCGGTGGGAAACATGATTGACAGCCAGTGGGCAGAAGGGAGGGGTTCTTTTGGTGGTGATGGAAATGTTCTAAATTTGAATGGGTGTACAACTCTGTAAACTAACTGAAAAATCATGGAATTGTACCCTTAAAATGGATAGTTTTTGACATATAAATTATGGGTTATTCTGGGTTATTCTTTGGATTAAATACAACTGTGTGAAAACATAATGTCACTTCTCCTAGATCTAGGGGTGATTCCTAAACTGCCATGCAGGTCACTTTTCTGTCACTTACATGTCCCATCAATGCTCTTTCTCCAATTTTCATCTGTAAAACGTTATCATGGAGGTAGAAAGAGAGAGAGAGAAAGAGAGAGGATGAAACTTTCTAAAGTGTCCAAAAATACCTTATTCCACTTGCCCAAGTTAACTACATAGCCATCCTTGTGGCCCAGAAGATAGGATACACAGATCTGCGTTAATTCAGAAAAACCTGTAACTCCAAGATTAGATAGAGGGAAGGAGGAAATGGAAGCTGTGAGATCCACTACGAACTGTAAAACACGTAGACTTCGTGCTGCTACATGCAGCCTGTGGCTGAGGGTGGGGAGTTTGGAGGGGAGACCCCTGTGGAACACCATGATGCATTCAGCAGACTAGGTGACTCCAAGACATGTTCGTGTAATTGAATGAAGGAAGTAAGTTATATATTCCCAGAGAGAGGGCTGTTTCTACTTTGGTGGAAAAAAAAAAAAATGCTATTATCCTGTTTGGTAGGGGGTCACTCTCAAGCCTGGACTACACCTCAGAATTACCTGACTCCCAAGCCGCACCCCAAATCTTCCTGAATCAAAATGTTCAGAGGTGGGGCTCAGGATCTACATGTTTAGGCAAATGTAGCCGGGTCGGTGGCTTTGGGAGCCACAATCTAAGGATAACGGAAAGCTCACCTTCCATAATAAACAGTATCACAGGTCTGGTCTGTGACTTCAATACCGAAGGACAAAATGGCCTGTGGCCTGAGAGCTGAAGCGCCACCAATGTGAATGAAGAGAAAAAGGAGTTCAAGTATTTTCCCCCCTCGGTGTCTTATCATTCTCCTAGCAGATAATAAATACTTACAGATTCAGTGAGTCTGACAACAGACTCCCAGATCTGGGATTCTGGCAAGGCGAGCCAGCATCCATCCTTCCCGACGCAGAAAGGAAGAAAAGGCGAACGTGAGCAGGGTCCGGGCCGCCCCGCCAGCTCGGCCCTCCCCGGGGCAGACACCAAGTCGGAAGGCTGGATCCCTAAGGTCCGAAGAATAACCAATCAGTTGACAGGGTTTTCCGGATAAATCCGGAGCATGCATTTATCAAATCCAGGTTGGTTTGAGTTTAGAACCAGGAGCTCTGTTTCCACGGGAGCACGAAGTTGGGAAGTTGTGTTCTGAGGCCGCGTCGACCTGCCGGCTCGTCTGGGGCGCAAGGCCGCGGGGCGGGGGGCGGGGGGCGGCCCTGCGTCCCCCCAGCCGCCCGGGCCGCGCAGAGCCGGGAGTCCCAATGAGGGCCACCGGGGGCCACCCCACCCCCGGGCGGGGACTGTGCTCTGGAGCCCCTCACTCCCTGGCCCGGTGGGGGGGGCTCTACAACAGCCTCGGGCAGCCTCCCCACCTGGAGCAGACCCCGCGCGGGCCCCGTCGCAGCCCCCGCCCCTTCCCACTCCCCAGACGCCGCTCCACGGCCCCCGGGACTCTGACCCGGGCCTTCCCTGGGGACCCGCGCGGCGTCCAGGTGGCCGAGCCCCGCGCCGCGGGGGGGAGGCGCCTGGGCGCGGGCCTCACCCGGGACGGGGAGGGGGTGAGGGTGGAGCTGGACGCCGGCGGCGGCCCCGGGGGACCGGCTCCCGGCCCCCTCCCCGCGCGCCCCCCGCACAGTGCTCATGCGCGCCGCCCAGCCTTTATAGCGGCCGCGGGAGCCGCGCTCTCCGCACTCTGGCGCAGCGGGGCGGATCCGACTCAGGTGCAGAGCCCTGCGCCTCACCCCGCGTCTCCTGGGTCGCTCCCAGCCTGTCCGCCCGTCTTCGTATTTCACCCTCCACTCGCGGCCGCGGCTGTCCACCGATTCTGGGTCGGGCTCGATTTTGCAGCCGGGGCGTCGCCCCCAGACTAGGGAGGTGGGGGGGCGTGAGCACCCGGACCGAGACCCTTGGGTCTTCCCGGTCTCCGCGGCCGCGCTCGGGTTTCCGAGGGGCGACGGGTGGCCGGAGCCTCCCTTGCATTCTCCGTCTCTCCCAGGTGCACGCAGCCCCGCGACGACCATGGCTTCAGCCTGGATCCCCGTTCTCTGCCTCGGTGGGTCCGCGCCCCTCGCCGTCCCTCCCCCTGGCGCCAGGCAAGGCGAGGCTGGAGCGCGCCCTCGTGCTGTCCTCTCCCCGCAGGTGTGAGTCTGCTGCTGCCGCCGGAGCCCGCGGGCGGCGCCGGAGCCGGTGAGTGGCGGGCGCGCGGTGGGAGGGGCCGAGGGCCCGCAGGTAGGAGCGCGCTCAGGTGGGGCCCGCGTCAGAGCGGCCGCCTGGCGCGACCCCCGGGGTACCTACCGCGGATTGAGGCTCACCCGCTTCTCCCCGTGCGAGGGGGCCCTCGGGTTGTTCTTTCCAAGGCGTGGAGAAGGAAGCACCCCCACCCCATCCACACCCGCATCCCGGGAGCCCCGGGCAAGCCCAGCAGCCACGGCGGACGGTCGAGGCAGCCTTCACCGTCCGGAAACGCCCCCAAAGGTCGGGCGACTGGCTAGTCCCGGGTGCTCCGCCGCCGCGTGCAGCGGGGGGAAGCCTTCTGGTCGCGGCTTGAGCCTGTCAGGGAGAGACAAAGAGGTTTACGTCGTGGACCCACCGTGTTTGACCCCTGACTGTGTTTCTAGGACTATCCACTCTAAAAAGCAGCATTTGAGTCTTTTTAGAGTTTGTTCCACGTGTAGAAGTCCGAGTAGGGGTGTGTGGCCCGGCGCAAGGGGCGCGGACCCACCGAGGCAGGGAACAGGGATCCAGGCTGCAGCCGTGGTGGTCGCGGGGCTGCGTGGGCCCGGGAGAGACGGAGAACGAGGCGGGGAGGCTCCGGAGACCCGGGACCATTCGGAAACCCAAGCGCGGCCGAGGACAAGTTACCTTTATCTGTCAACACTGACCCGAGTGAGAGTGAGAGAGAGAGAGTCAAAAAAGAGTTCTCTACACTCATAACATAAAAGGCACACAAACTCCTTTCCACAATCTATCCTTTGACTTCCTTGAAGGGAGAAATGAAGGTAAGAATTGCACCGGCTTGTGCTCAGCGCCCCTCCCCAGCCCCCCACCTCCTACCCACCACCCTCCCCCGCGCACGCACACAGACACATTCTCTCTCACTGAAGTCTCTCAATAAAGGTAACTTGTCTGATGCCACTAGAAATGGGGGGAAGAACTAAGGCTGTGTGATAATAGATACGAAGCTACTAGGTTTGGTGAGGTTTTGATTTTCCCAGCAGCCTAGAGTTTCTGAGCCAAGGGCTTGACATTGTCCCTGGATTCCTGCCTTCCCTTCCAGGGACACCTACAGACAGGGCAGGGAACAACTCAACACAGAGGACCCTTCGGGGAGGGTCTTTGTCGGAGTCAGGCTACTCAACTGGGCAATATGACTAGACAGTATTACCCTGTCTTGGAGGAACTTTTTAATAAAATTAACACCTGTTTTCAAAAGGTCTGGCTAACGACAGTTTCCCGTGTTTAGAAAATAGTATTTAATTAACGTTATTCTAAATTTAATATTTATAGTAAATTGATGAATGAACATGTTGTATTATAGGCTAGTCTGTACCTAACATCTTTTGTAGTAAAACCCCTGATTTAAAAAAAAAAAAATTATTTTATTTTATTGTTGTTGTATTACATCTAGCCCCTTTTTACTACCCTCTGTCCCCTTCCCCACCCACCCACTCCCCCACAAAGTCAATCCCACCTGTTGTCTCCATGTCCATGGTTCTTCCATACTAGGTCCTTGTCTATACTGCTCCCCTTCTTTGCCTCTTCCTCTCTCCTCCCCGACCCCCCCCCCCGCCCCAACCACTGAAGGCCCATTCACTGTATTCATGTATCTGGTTCTGTTTTGCTTGTTGTTTGTTTTGTTCATTATTGTCCTGTAATGAAAACCCCTGATTCTTTATTAGTTGGGTTGACCGGGTAAAACTTGGGAGGATTGACAGTGTTTTCTATGGCTCTCTGGACAGATCTGAAACAGAAAAGAACAGGTTTAGTTCAGGTAATAATGCTCCATTCTGAAGGGACTAACTTCCCATTTCCTGTCCTGCAGGAATTGCAGCATGGTCCTTGTGCTCAGTGACCTTGGGGAAATTAACTCCATGGCTTTCATTTCTTCATCTGTAAAATGAGTGATTGAGCTAAATGACAATCAGTGAAAAGAAGCATCTTTTTACTGATTTGCTTAAACTGATGTATTTTAAAGGTACTGGTATAACTGGTCCCCTGAGGCAAAGAATGACTTAGAGAGGTTTGTGCCTGTGTCAATGAAAATGTCACTCAGAGGCTCAACCCAGATTTAATACTGTAACCCTGGGAAACTGCATGCACAGTTGTCATGAGAAGTGATATTTTTATGTTTCTAGAATGAGTTTTAAAAATGGCCAATGGCTGTTATTTTATAGGCCTGATATAGTTCTAATTATGTATTTTAAAACTGATAAGAACTGAGAAAATTCCTCAACTAAATTTTATAGTGGCTGAGGACTAAATTAAATTGGAAAACTGAGTTTTGGCTTGCTAAAATCTGGAAAGGGGTGGACAGTGTATTTAGTCTATATTCCTAATAGTAAGTGTTGAAGTCAGGGAAGTAAAATGTCAACCTTATCTCCTAGTTCCCCCAGCAACCCTCCCCCAAAAGTCCTGAGTGGTTATTACATTGCTTCCTTACTCTTCAGTTCCCATTGCTATCACGTGCTTTACCAGAGGCCTGGACATCAGGAAAGAGAAAGCAGATGTCCTCTGCCCAGGGGACTGCCCTCTTGAGGAATTCTCCGTGTTTGGGAACATAGTATATGCTTCTGTGTCAAGCATATGTGGTGCTGCTGTCCACAGGTAAGCCCAAACATGCCGAGGGGAGACAAATACAAGTGTGATTATTTTCTTTCTCTCTCCAGCCACCTGAATCTCTCACCTTTTCTTTCTTTTGGTGCCCTAGAATATGGATACATTTTTAAGGTTTTCCTGAATGTCCTTAAACACCAGCTACCCAAAGGAAGTTTTCTGACCAAGGGCAAATTGCATTATTTATTGATAGTTAGATTTCTGTGATTCTAAAATATTGCTAATCATGTAATATATTACTGAATTTTTACTCTGGTCCAGCCATTGTTTTAACTTCTGTGACAGCTCTACCACTGTACAAGGTAGGTACAACTTTACTCCGTTTTATAGATGAGGGAACATTTGACAAGTGTATTCTTATTACACTTAAGCTTGACAGCAGAAACTCATCTTCCCAGATTTTGTACCTGTGTAAGCAAGTTTTTAAAAAGTCTGGGAGCATCCTTAGATGACTTTCCTGCTGAACTTTTTCCTCAGTTAATCAAAATAATAGATGCAGCCTGGCACAAGTCAGTCAGATGCCCCTGAAAAGCACCGATAAGACTCTTGATCATTGTTCCTGTGTTGCAGGGGGGTAATTGGCAGCTCTGGGGGACCTGTGCGTATCTATAGCCTCCCGGGTCGAGAAAACTATTCCTCAGTCATTGCCAATGGCATCCAGTCTCAACCACTTCCCAGATGGTCTGCTTCTTTCACAGTGACAAGTAGGTACAATTATGTTGTTCTTTTATGTAAACACTGACCCTCCCTCCAACAACAAAAAAAGTTTTCTGCTTTTCTCAGCCCAACCTCTTTAGCTTTGATGGAAAACCTTGTGATCATGACTGAAGGGATCAACTGTGGGTTAGATGCAGGGGACCCAAAGGGTCAAGGACACAGTCAGAAGATGGCAATACAAACTTGGTCTGTAACCAGAATGCCCTGACATTTACCAAGCAACACTAAATCAAAAAATGAGTGAATGAATGTGAATTCATCTTTGCTGGTCCTTTAAAAATGTGACATAGTAGATAAGAATCCAGTTTGGTTCTTTGAAACCAGAATGCAGCAGTTATTCCTGCAATTGCCATCACTCTTTTACATTTATCATCCTATAGAATCCTAAGTTAGAGTCATTATGCTTTGATAATAAAGGAAGAGGAAAAATAGCCTCCTCTTTATTTTAACAGAAGGCAAAAGTGGTACCCAGGAAGCCACAGGACAAGCAGTGTCCACAGCACATCCACCAGCAGGTATGAAATACGGAACTTGTGGCTGCCTGACAACATTGGGAAATCCTGAATTAGAGGCATATCAACTATGTATAGTAGGCCTTCTATCATCCTGACTTGTTTCTTTGTTAGGACATTGCTTCCCTAGTCCAGAAATTCATTAGGAAATTAAAAAAAAAAAAAAAAAAAAAAAAAAAAAAAAGGCCCTGGCTGGTGTGGCTTCGTGGATTGAGCACCAGCCTGCAAACCCAAAGGTCTCTGGTTCGATTCCCCAGCCAGGGCACATAACCAGGTTGCAAGCCAGGTCCCCAGCCAGGTTCATAGCTGGAGGCAGGTGAAAGGCAACCATACGTTGATGTTTATCTCCCTTTCTTCTCCTTCCTTTCCCCTCTCTCTAAAGATAATGAATAAAATCTTTAAAAATGTATAGGTTTTTTAATGAATGACACTCTTCACGGGCTTCTTGCTATGGAACTGTCTTCCTTTTGCTAATGCCAAATACTTCCTTTGTTTTAGGTAAACGACTAAAGAAAACACCTGACAAGAAAGCTGGCAATAAAGGTAAAAGTCCACTTATCCATTTGGGAAAATGACATTCTCTTTCCCTCTCTCCTCTTAAAACTGCTGACAGAAAGACTTGTTTTTTACAGACTGTAAAGCAGACATTGCATTTCTGATTGATGGAAGTTTTAATATCGGGCAGCGCCGATTTAATCTACAGAAGAATTTTGTTGGGAAAGTGGCTCTAATGCTGGGAATTGGAACAGAAGGACCACATGTGGGCCTTGTTCAAGCCAGGTACCAACCTTGTTATAGTGGGAGGAGACTTGAATGATGACAGATGAGCAGTCCTATTAGTAAATTCATTTCAGTTCAATATAAACCTACTGAGGTGTGGACAGTCTGGATTCCCAAACTTTACAGTAAAGATTGAAGACTATGTGAGCAGACTGGGTAGGTCTAAGTGCTTCTTTTTTTGGAGTGACAGGATTTAGAGAATTTTAGGGTATAGGAGCAGAAAGTAGACTGAAAGGTCTTGTTGCTCATACAGATTACCTCTGCACACCTACTGTGCTCAATCCCTAATTTCTCTTCACTAAAAGGATAGTGATATGTCTATTCCTCCTCCCTATATTGTTATCCTTTTTAGCTCTTTCCATATTCCCTTGATTGGAGATCTGAAGCTTAACCTTTATTTGTATTCATTTAAAATATTTATTGATGTACATTATAAAAAGCTTGAAAAATATAAAGCACAAAGGAAACAAATTTCCTAAACATACCCTCCAGATAAAATCACTGTAGAATGTTTAATTTCTTTTCAGAATTTCTTAACACAGATTTTAAAATCCTTAATGGAGGGCATACTTATTGATTTTAGAGAGGGGCAGGGAGGGAGAGGGAGAGATACATTGATGTGAGAGAGAAACATTGATCGGTTGTCTCTGGTACCCACCCCAGATCAGGGGACTGAACTTCCAAACTAGGCATATGCTCTGACCAAGAATTGAACTGGTGACCTTTTTGGTTTATGGGATGACAATCCAACCACCTGAGCCACACCAACCAGGGCAAGAGGATATGTCTTGATTTTTAAAAGCTCAGACTACTTTAAAAAATGTTTTATATCCTGTTTTTTCATTCTCGTTCTGAGCATGTTACCATGTCACAAATATTCTTCAAAAAATAATGGTTCACGTTACTCTGCATAATTTTTTAGCCATTCTTCTATTGCTGCTTCACCATTATACCATACACTTGTGATGAGCATCCTTATGGACCTGTGTTTCATCTTTGATCAGCCTAAATTCTTAGAAGTGGGATTGTGTCAAAGGGTTCTGACATTTTTAAGGATTCTGAAATAGTTACATTGCTTTCTAGAAAGTTGATCTAAACTACCATCAGCAGTGTGTCACCAGTACTATTACAAAATGTTAATTTATATTTAACTTGTTCTTATATTTTTTTAAAAATTGGTTAATTTAGATGGAATTTTTTTAATGTGAGAATTTAACTTTGTTGTTTTCTATGATTTAACCATTTGTTCCATACTTTTTAAAAATGAGCTTCTTATTCCATTGATTTGTGGTATCAATTTTTATGCACAGGTTTAGGCAAGTCTGTTTCTTTGATCCATTTGCTACTTTTCACATCTTTTCTACAATGCTTTGATTATTGTAGCTTTATTGTACATTTTAATATCCCATAAGGCAAATTCCCTGTAGTACTTTTCTTATGTTTTCCCTTTGCTATTTTTATCCAATTTCTTTTCAAGATGAAAACTACACTACCCTGCAAACTCATACAAAGATTAGCTTTTTAATAAGCTTCCTGGTTTATAGTTTATTTTAAGAAGAACTATATCGAGTCTTTATTTAAGCAGAATAACTATATCATTAAGGAAATACAAATAAGACTAATTCAGATAGTTGAAAAGTGACCCAATAAAACCAAAAAGGTTATCAACCCATTAAATCTGATGTTGGGATCCAACATTCCATTAGTTACACAGGAATCATGCCATCAGGTGTGCAGAAATACAATCAGCACTATACTAGACCTCAAAATTCTTGACTTAATGGCAATTGACAATGCTAAGATCTTTTTTTTTATTATTTTATTATCTTTAGAGAGAGGGGAAGGAAAAGGGGTAGAGAGGGAGAGAGTCATCAATGTATGGTTGCCTTTCACCTGTTTCCAGCTAGGGACCTGGCTGGAGACCTGGCTTGCAACCTGGTTATGTGCCCTGGCTGGGAATCAAACCAGCAACTTTTAGGTTCCAGGTTGGCACCTTATCCACTGTACCACCAGCCAGGGCTTACAATGCTAAGATCTTAAACATTTTGCATTTATGAAAGCTTGACTTCTCTAATAACATAGCAAATTGTGCTTTAACTGTTTTTATTCAACATGGTCTCTAATGGACAGAGCAGTTATAAAAATGAGCTGCAGTTTTTTGACTATTAAATATGGAAAGTTTCAAACCTCTTACCATACACAAAATTTTAAGATTAGCAAATGTCAATATCATTTATAAGAAATATGCAATATTATATATTTCTCATTATAACTTTTCTCATTTAAAAAAAAATGATTTACTTACTTTTAGAGAGGAGAAGGGAGGGAGAAAGAGAGAACACCAGTGTGAGAAAGACACATCCACCTGTTGCCTCTTTCATGCCCCCAGCATGAAAGCAAAGGGCCTGGCCAGTCCCAGGAATGTGCGCTGATTGGGAATCAAACCAAGGGTCCCTTTGGATCATAGGCCAATGTTCAATGCCCTGAGCCACACCAGCTAAACACTTTCCTCATTGTTTAGATGTTGGCCTTAGTGTCATTGAAATGGCCTCTTCTGACCAGAGAGACCTGGGTTAACAGGCTCAGACTGTTCAGTGCTTGCAGGGCTCCAGCGGAGCAGACCCAGCCTCACTCCGGGCAGGTTTCTGTTCAGCCCCGTGCCCTGAGCCATGGCTGGGGTCGGGTGCTCCATATGGCTTAGGCATGGACTATATAGCCAAAGAAATCTGAATTGAAAGTGTGACTATGTTTTGTTGGGAAAACTACCTAAAGGCCCTGGGCCTATTTCTTCATTTATATGATAGGGACAATCATTTCTATCTTATAGAGCTATAATCAATTGAGGTTATATATAATATACAGTATATTACCCAGAATATAGTAACCCTCAAGGTAGCAATGATTTTTGTTACACTTCTGAAAGATCCCTAATAATTCAAGTTAGGATGTAATGTCTTAGTTGATGATACAATGTGGGATTGAGAAAGAAACTTGATGTGCTGGCTGGTGTGGCTCAGTGGATGTAGCACCAGCCTGCAAACCAAAGGGTCACTGGTTTGACTTCCTGTCAGGGCGCAGGCTGCTAGGTTGCAGGCCAGGTGGGTCCCCAGTTGGGGGTGTGCAAGAGGCAACCACACATTGATGTTTCTCTCCCTCTCTTTCTTCCTCCCTCTTCCCTTCTCTCTATAAATAAAATCTTTCAAAAAAAAAAAAAAAAAAAACAAAAGGCATTGCCCACTTTAAAGATTTGCTTTTTCAATTCTCTCTGAATAACATTTTTTCATTTTTCCACCTAGTGAACATCCCAAAATAGAATTTTACTTGAAAAACTTTACATCAGCCAAAGATGTTTTGTTTGCCATAAAGGAAGTAGGTTTCCGAGGGGGTAATTCCAACACAGGTAAGTAGACTCTGGCATCCTGGATGTAACATAGGGGATGGTTATGAATGATCAGAGATATAAAATAGTGTGGTGCTATTTTACATAAGGAGATTCCCTTGTCATTGGAATCTTGGCTAGGTGTCTTCTTAATCATCTGAGATACTCAATCTTTAATGGAAAATATACCAAAGGGTTATTCAATATTGCTTATTTTTACACACATATGTGTATAGTGTATACATACATATATGTATGTGTGTGAATGTGTATACACACACACATGAAGCATTCTGATTTATAATCCTATGTCAAATAGGGCAGATGTCACTCTAGAGAAGCATCTGTTTGGAATGCAAAAAAGGAAAGATCACCAGACTTACCTAGATTGTAGATGTGGTAGAAAAAACTAGAGTAGCACTAAGGACCCTCAGAAAGGGGATTCCTTGTTCTGAGCCCTTAGAGGTGCTAATTAGTCACTAGGGGCGAGACAGCACAGGTATGGAGTGGGAGTGTTTTGTGTATCTGATGATTGATATAAGGAAAGGAAATGTGAGGCTTTTGGGAAGTAATGGGGTAATGGGAATTTTGAAGAAAAAGAAAGAAAAAGGCCTGACAAATCATTAAACTTTTCCACCTTATGCATTTATAATGGAACTAGGTTCTGTAGAAGTTCTTGAAGGAGGTGGCTTCAAGTTGGTACTGGGAAACAAATGTCCTTTGAGCAGTGGTGCTGTTCCAGTTTGCTTCTTTTTCAAATCTAGGGAAAGCTTTGAAGCATACCGCCCAGAAATTCTTCACAGCAGACACTGGAGTAAGAAAAGGGATCCCCAAAGTGGTGGTTGTATTTATTGATGGCTGGCCTTCTGATGACATTGAGGAAGCAGGCATTGTGGCTAGAGAGTTCGGTGTCAACGTATTCATAGTTTCTGTGGCCAAGCCCATCCCTGAAGAACTGGGGATGGTTCAGGATGTTGCATTTATTGATAAGGTAAGGAGGTGGGCATATCTTCTGTTACGGTAGTGATTCATTTTGGACCTTGATGGCCTAATGCTGACTGGCCCATTGCTGGATGAACTTTTGAAATTCAAGATTTAATGCTTTCATTTTTAAGAAACAAGTTGATCCCTTTGGATATCCTTTATGTCTTCCCCCACATTAGGCGGTCTGTCGGAATAATGGCTTCTTCTCTTACCACATGCCAAATTGGTTTGGCACCACAAAGTACGTAAAGCCTCTGGTACAGAAGCTCTGCACTCACGAGCAAATGATGTGCAGCAAGACCTGTTACAACTCAGTGAACATTGCCTTTCTAATTGATGGCTCTAGCAGTGTTGGAGAGAGTAATTTCCGCCTCATGCTTGAATTTGTTTCCAACATAGCCAAGACTTTTGAAATCTCAGACATTGGTGCCAAGATAGCGGCTGTCCAGTTCACCTACGATCAGCGCACAGAATTCAGTTTCACTGACTATAGTACCAAAGAGAACATCCTAGCAGTTATCAGAAACATCCGCTATATGAGTGGTGGAACAGCTACTGGGGACGCCATTTCCTTTACTGTGAGAAATGTGTTTGGTCCCGTGAGGGACAGCCCCAACAAGAACTTCCTGGTGATTGTCACAGATGGGCAGTCCTACGATGATGTTCGAGGGCCTGCTGCTGCTGCTCATGATGCAGGTAAGGTCCTTGTCATTTGGGAAGGGAACTTGAGGCATTTGGTGAATTTTAGAAATGAATATAGGTTTAAGCATTTATTTCATTAAACAAAACACCTACCGTCATGTTCTCAAAGCTTTACTCAGTATTAACTGCTTTTTGTCAAGGCAGCTGTATGAATCTCATTCCAGATACAAAAACAAATTTCCACCTAACAGTTAGTGGTGAGGCCAGTATTCAAACCCAAGTGGTCTCACTGAGCCCACACTCCTAACCATGAGCTTGTTGGGGGAAATGCCATAAGAACCATGTTAAGTGTCATGAAAATTTATCACACGTCCTCAAGTTTCACTTAGACTTCGAATATATTCACCCCTGCCCCCAATCACAGTTTATCCTAATTTGCTATTTGGTAATTTATCCTGAAAACATTTTTAGTAGTTTTCAGGCTGTCATGAGTTTTCTAGGATCATAGGGTCACCAATAAAGATTTTAATCCTATTCTATCTAAACTTCCTTGTAAGTGCCTTTTCCCCTATTGATAATGAGAACACACTCTGATGTTATAAGAGTATGAAAAGGGTTTCTTTTTCCTCTTATCCCAACCTTAATATTACTTTTGGCAAAGGTTCCTAAAGTCATTAACATATTATGTTGCTCAGATCCAACAGGCCAACAAAAAGCTGAGGTTACTTTTCCTGTGATGAAACTGACTGGAGTTCAGTAATAAATAACAAAAATGCCCATTTGTTGGGGGTAGGGGGAGGAATAGCAGCCTTCCTTTTTTCTATACTCTTTTACACTTTTTTTCCTATTTAACTGCTAATGACAACCTTTCTCTTTTTGTGTATTAGTACCTCTGCTAACGCACTTCCATACTTTCATAAGTAATGATGGAATTAGAACTGATACAATTTCATGCATTGGTTTATTATATATCTGGCTTATTTTACACATCAGCAACTAACCTTTATTGAAGACCTGTTTGCTATCATACCCCTTAGCCCTGGCTGGTGGCACAGTGGATAAGGTGCCAGCCTGCAAACTCAAAGGTCACTGGTTCAATTCCCAGCCAGAGCAACATAACCAGGTTGCAAGCCAGGTGTCCAGCCAGGTCTGTAGCTGGAGGCAGGTGAAAGGCAACCATCCATTTCTGTTTCTCTCCCTCTCTGCCTCTCCTTCCTTATCCTCTCTCTGAAAATAGTAAATAAAATCTTTAAAAAAAAAAAAAAAACGTAGCTTACTGAACTAAGCTATGGTTAACAGGATTAGATTCATGCTAAAGTGAACTAGATTATTTCAAATGTATTTTCCCTAATTGAATTTCTGGAAGTTAGGCCAAACTATCTTCATGAGAATTTCCTTTAGTGATACCAAAAAAAAAAAAAGGGTTATTTTTATAATCATAGTTTAAACTATGATTATACACGAGGCCTAAGCTAAACAATCTGGGCTTGAATGCAGTTACAAGTGAGGAACACGGAGGAGGGGGAAAATTTTGACTTTTTTCTTTTGCCAGAGAGGTACAGGCAGGTGGTGACAACTCACAAATGTTTCAAGTAGCTTACATCATCTCAACCTGTTTCATTTGTACCTTACGCGTTCCCAACTGTGAATACTGTAAACCACTACAAGGGAGGTGAGGCCTTGGATAGGCAGAGTAGCTATTTCAGAAATTCTCAAAATGTTATGGGGAATTTCATCCAGAAAGAGAAGGTAGATGATAGTCTATGCTAAGCATCTATTAAACCGCCACTTTTACAATTGGGATTGAGGAGAATCAAACTACTGACCAAAGGGTACAGATGGAATAAAAGCTTTCTGGTAGCTCAAGGGAATGCAGGTTGAATGCCTCCCGGACATTTCTCTTTGGCTGTCTTTATCACCAGATTTTTGCACTGGGATCAAAGACTGACAATTTCTGATTATTGGTCAGCTTGCCAATGTAATCAATAAAGACTGAAATGGAAGAAAGTTATTATAGGACTAGTTACCATTCCCCCACACAATGCCGCCTTGGAAAACTTGCACCATTTGTATAACCAATCTCCTGTGTGCGTCTCCCTTGCTCTGTTGAACTGGCTTCCTCCACTAGAACAGCTGACTGCAGTGGTGACAGCAGGCAGTGCTTCCTCATACCATCATCATTTCCCTAAGTATGGTTTGCTTTTTAAGAGAGAGTTGATCAGGTCAAGAAAGTTCTATTTCCCAGTTACATCATGGGTATTGAACTTTATCCAGTACTTTTATTTTTTGGTTAGCGATAATTTGTTTATGTGGTTAACATATTGATGGCAAAACTTCTAGTTTTGACCTACTTAGCCATTCTTAACACAAGAATGGTCAAAACCTACCCAATGACTGGCTACAGGGGATTTAGTTTCTTCAGACATTACTAAGCAGTTTTCTCTACAACTGTGTCTTAATGTGTGAAAAATATATATAATTTCACAGGTAGACTGGAAGTTGGTTTTTATTCACTTAAAACTATTTCCATTGTAGGTATTACCATCTTCTCTGTTGGTGTGGCTTGGGCACCTCTGGACGACCTGAAAGATATGGCCTCCAAACCAAAGGAGTCGCATGCTTTCTTCACGAGAGAGTTCACGGGACTGGAGCCAATTGTGTCCGATGTCATCAGGGGCATCTGCAGAGATTTCTTAGAATCCCAGCAATAATGGTGACATTTTGACAACTGAAAGAAAAAGTGCAAGGGAATATTTTTGTAATACTGAAATAACTACAGATTATATTAGGATCAGATACAAAACTTTTAAAGATGTCAACAGCTGTTTTAAGCAAATAAGCATTCATTTAAAGCTACTAGTTTCTAACTACAATTTAGGACTTAATTGTTGACTCTGCTTAGGCTTCATAAATCATGACCCTTAGAAACTCAGGAAAGGGGATATATCATGGATCAAAACCTTAAGAGTTCTATTCTAACAAGCATATTAAATGTATAGATATGCAAATTACATAGCTCAATACAAGAATCTTATCCTTAGCCCAAAAGCAACATTTTTTATCATTCTGTATGCAATACATAAGGAAAATGAGAAACTTAACTTTTAGTTCAAATAAATTATCTTGACCCAAGTAGATAATAATAGTAATATTTGTTACTTAGTATATGAAAATGTTAGAGATGAAATTAAAGGGAATAAGATACCAAGATCTTTTGTGTATGGTATATTTTCATAGTAAGTTATAACTGAAAGATCACACTAAACAAGTTAGCAGGACTGTGTAGTATTTTCTATTGACAGCCTTAATTTTTATGGGTAAAGATATATATAGCTTATACTTTAAAAGTTGTATCTGTAGGAAAAATATTGGTTTGACTATACTTAAGCAATAAAATTGCTAGTGACTATTTCATCTGCCTCAATTTTTCTAAGTGTTTCTCCACAGGGCATGGTACAAATTCTACATTCAATAATTTATGCAGAAAGACCAACTGTCTTAAAATCATGCAATACAATTAGATGTCTTTCAATTATTTATTGAATGCTTAATGTTCTAGGCATTCTACACAGCCAGATGCTCTGGTTTCTTGGTTTAACAAAAATATTTTATAATTAACATTATATTTACTTCAATGTATTTATTCCTAAAGAAGTTGATTCCTAAGTGATAAGGTAACGTTAAAGTTCTCACCAAGAACTTACCCCTTGGGTACAAAAAGGTGCCATCAACCCCTCCTGCCTACCTTCTCTAAAGTAGGAGCTGCCCTCTCCTTCATCCAACTGCATACCCTACATCTCGTCATACACTCACTGATCCTATCTGAATGGTTTATAACCAGTTGACTTCAAAACTGTGTTAATTAGTTGGAATAACATATATACTCCAGTTGACTTTTGAGCCTAACCATTGAAGTTTGTGTAAAAGGAACGAAAGGACTACGTATGGAAGAGACGTAACTGAAATCAGCTTTGACATTAGATGAAAAAATTTGATAAAATGGAATAAAGACAGTAAACCAACCATGTGCCCCACATAAAAATTGGCCAATGTGAATTTATGTAACTAGATTTCCATATACCTAAAATGAGGTTAACATTTCTCCTCCATACATATGGTATAGATTCTCAGCCAAGAGGAACCACTCCTTAAAAATTTAAACTTAAGTAAAAACCTGGCCTCTAATTAGATTAGTAGTCCTTTTAAAAATGCTTTTTCTTTCATTCTATGAAGGACGAAATTTTGAGGTATCAAGGTAACAAGGCAGCTAATACTCTGGCTTTAAGAGCAGGAAGATGCAAAATTAAGCACTTTTATCAAGTTACTATAAATTATTTTTATAAGTAAACATAATGAAGATAAAGAGTTAACTGAAAAGGAGTAAAAAAGAATTAAAAAAAAAAGTACCATTACCCTCTCTGGCTAGTGTGGCTCAACGGATTGAATGTTGGCCTGCGTACTGAAAGGTCGCTGATTCAGTCCCCAGACAGGGCACATGCCTGGGTTGCGGACCAGGTCCCCATTTGGGGAAGTGCAAAGTGCATCGATGTTTCTCTCTCTCTCTAAAAAATAAATCTTTAAAAGAAGCACTAAAATCCAATGTTTATAGGCACACCTAAATTTCAAATATACAAGCTCATCTGTAACTTTAAATGTATTAAATGGGATGTTAAATCTTCAGTGGATAACTTACTTTGAAATATGAGAAAAGTACAGGAATAAAATATGAAATAGGCAAAGTTGATAAAACCTTTAAAAAGTCAACATTAAAGTGTGTATATAAAAGTATTCTTAAACTTTATGTATCAAGTACCATTTCCTATAAGTCACAAATAACACACAAAACAACATTGTTTTAGTCTTTTCCAAAATGTTTTAACATTGGAAAGAAAAATGCAACCGAAGGAGGTAAGAGAAAAAAAAAATACTAATTTTTATTTAATACATTCCAAAAAGAGGTGAACATTTATGCATTGCAATGAACATCACATTACAGTTAAAAAGTAATGCATTGGTTGAGAATAACTGCCAGAAATGCTAGTTAAAATGCCAACAGTTAAAGATAAGGAATCTTAAAAGCAGCAAAAGAAAAGCAGAGTTACCTAATGAAAAGTTCTGAGTTTTAGTGGTTCACCAGTAACAACTAAAACTGCCACTTGAATTTTTATGCTAGATCACAAAATTTCTCATTGTACACATTTTTTTCCTGCAGTAGGCAAATAGAATTTTGCCACACTAAGTTTTTTAATGTTACCTTCTAATTCCATTTGTGGGATTCTATCCATTCTAAGAAAAAGGATATTACCTTGTGGAAAAAGTTCTGAGATATTAATATGTAACATTAGATCCAGTTAAGATGGTGGCATAGGCAGACATGGCTATGCCATGTTTTGATACAGCCACATCAAAATTACACCTTTAGCCAGAGCCATCAGCAATTGAGTTGAATGGAAGACTGACAACTGCAGAATTAAATCATATCCATCGAGGAGTTACCAAGCTGGTGCCCTATCTGAAACTCATCAACTGGCCAACATTGTGACCTGCCTTGGAGATCACAAAACTCTACCCCACCCAACTTACCAGGCTCCTCAAACTGCTTTTCCATAGTAATAATGGCTAGTCTTAGCTCAAGCTTCACAACTTCCTAAATCCTATCAAACAGCAAAGCTGGCTTTAGTGAGGTCTAGGTCCTGCACTATCAGGAGCCAGCTTAGGTGCACAGCTTGGCTTCACCTGGGGAACTCCAAGCCCAGCACAAGTAGTGGCATCTCAGATTGCTTTGGAGCTCAGGCAGGGTGCCCTGGGCAAAACACAAGTGGGGGCTGACCTTGGCTTGCACCACCTGGGAAACCCCAGGGCTACAACACGCTGTGGACAGCTAGAGACCATGTAGAGAACAGCTGATCCTACATGAAGGATAGTTGGTGGCCAGTGGTTATAGCCAGTCCTTGCAGCTGACTGGCTTGGGTAAATTCCTCGCATTGGTCTACAAACACCAGCCAAGGCTCAACTACAAGAGGAAGGTATATTTGTGTGAGCGGAATACACCTTGAGGGTGGACCTCTGTGGGCTCTACCACTGGACCCTACAGGACACCTATATTAGGTCATGCTATCAAGATACAGAGTCAAAGAAATCTGGCCCAAATAAATGAACAAAACCCCAGAAAAAGAACTAAATGAAGATAGCCAACCTATCAGATGCAAAGTTCAATACTGGTGTTCAGGATGCTTTGAGAAACAATGGAGTACGGCCACAAAATAAAGATGTGAAGGTTATACAAAATGAAGTAACGCAAACTACAGAGAACCACCTGTGACAGGAAGGAAGCCAGGATTCCAATCAATGATTTGGAACAAAAGGAATAAATAAAAACATTCACTTGGAACAGAAAGAAGAAACAAGAATTGAAAAAAATGAGGAGAGAGATTAAGAACCATTGAGACTTAAGATGTACCAACATCTGAATCACAGGGGTTCCAGAAGGAGAAAAGAACAAGGAATTAAAAACTTGAAAAATGAAAGGAAGCTTCCCCTATTTGGAGAAGGAAATGAACATACAAGTTCAGGAAGCAGAGTCCCAAACAAGTTAGACCAAAAAAGAACCACACCAACACACATCATAATTAAAACGCCAATGGTTAAAGATAAGGAATCTTACAAGCAGCAAAAGAAAAGCAGAGTTACTTAAAAAGGGGATCCTGTAAGACTGTCAGCTGATTTCTGAAAAGAAACTTTGCAGGCAAGAAGAGCCTGGCAAGAAGTACTCAAAGTGACAAAAAGTATGGACCTACAACAACCAAGATTACTCTATCCAGCAAAGCTATCATTTACAATGGAAAGTGCTTTCCAGACAAGGTAAAGCTAAAGGAGGTCACCATCACCAATCCCTTATAATGAAATATTAAAGAGATTCTTTAAGAAAAAGTAGGTAAGAACTATGAACATTAAAATGACAACAAACTCACAACTATCAACAACTGAATCTAAAAAGCAAAAAGGAACTAAGCAAACAAGTAGAACAGGATCTGAATAATAAATATGGAGATCCTATTTATGGCAATCAGCTGGCAGGTCAAAGGAGGGAAATGGGGAAAAGGTGCAGGGATTAAGAAGTATAATTGGTAGGTACAAAATAGATGGGGGGATGTTAACAATAGTATAGGAAATGGAGAAACCAAAGAACCTACATGCATGACCCATGGACGTGAACTAAGGGAATGGGATTTCTGGAGGTAAAGGGTTGCAGAGTGGAAGGGGGCCAAGAGGTGAAAATTGGTACAAGTTTAATGGCAAAAAAATAAAAAATAAAAGAAACTTCATCTCTGGTATTTTTCTTTTTTCCTTCTTTATTTTGATCTTTTTGAATTATCTAAAATATTTTAACAGAAGATTTTCATTATCCCCAAATGGGATGAAATGCTTTGGAAGGCATTCTTACTAGTGTTAACTGTTGTAATCTTATTAGAATATCAATAAGCAGTACAAAGTTTAAAAGAACAGTTTAAAAACGAACGAAGCACTAAAGAAATCATCTCCATTTCCTAGTTTAGCAATGGAGAATCAAGTATTGCACTTCATTATTCGACACAAAATAATGCAGCCACAGTAACATACAGGTACACAATTTAATATTTATTATATGCATTTTATGTACATTATTTTTCAACAGCTGTATTTTTGCTATGTGGTACAATCTTAAAAATTTGCTGATTCATAGTTTGTAAAACAAAAACCTTACAAAACTCATCAAAACTCGCAAACTGATCAGAAAAGTTTTTGGAAGACTAGAAAAAATATTTTATTGTCTTAATCATGCATTACACAAACAAAATCTTGTTACACCATAAAATTAAGCACATGAAAAAACAAAACAGGGAAAACTAGTCCAAACACAGCAAATTTCTTTATCCTGATTTAACAATTTTGTATCTTATTTGTAACACAAATAAAAATTTACTCCAAATATTTTTTAACAAGATAGTTTTGTCTGGAATTATGGTAAACCAAGATATGTACCTGGGGATAATCACCTTGGTATGTAACTTAAAACTATAAAATATTCCATTTTTAGTCTATTTTAGACTATTCAGAGTCCCAAAATAGATATACAGATTCCTTTAGCACATTAATAAAAGGATATAAAGACCAACAAAAAGTGAAATAAATAATAAGCTATTAGCAAGATGGATAATCCTTGATAAATAAACTTGTAAATACAGTAAGATGTACAAAATATCACATAGTGATAGGATGCCAAGATTAGTTAGTTTTTAAAATTTTTTAAAGAGTTCACTTGGAGTACTAAACCCCACTGTTTCATTTTAATACACTTAATAGTCCTTGGTTTATGAAGACAATTATGTGAAGAAGAAGGTGATTTAGCATCTTATGGAAGGACTTAGCTGAGCTGTATTAGGCAAAAGAAAGAGAGTGGTTACACGGCAGCGGGTCAGTGAGATCTCTGTTTTAGGGTCATATAATGCAGAAAAACTTCAATACAATCTTGAGCACTGTTGTGACAGGCTAAATATATAAAAAGACTTATAAAAACTAGAATTTTATCCAAACATTTTGTGCAACTAATGCTAAAATATTTTAAGTTAAATTTTCTTTTCTTTTTTAAAGCAAAATAAGTTTAAAAGGGAATCTGTGGCATTCAACTGATAAACAGAAGATCACTAAGAGATGAAATAAAACTACTCTTGGAGCTCACTTTCCCCAACTAGAGCACCACATTCCTAACCCTAAGGCAGCACACAGAGTCCAAAATAAAAGTTCTTTTGTAAGGTCAGACTCCACATTGGCTTAAAGATACCTAAAAAACAGACATATGCTCAGTTTGTATCCAGTACAGGCCACAAATACTGGAGTCCCTTTTTTTTTGTCCCACAAAATACAGTAATTACAATTAAATTAATGAACCTGACAGTAAGATGTGATTTCCACCAATTTACGCCTGTCCTAAATAGCTTTCACCAGGCAGATCATGTGTAGGTGTAGTGTCTTATCAGTAACCTTTTTGATGGCAGTGATGCAGACCCTCTTTCTGTCCAAGCAAATCTGTTGTTAGGATGCAAGAGTTTCTGTTGATTCACACAAACACTTTGGCAAGGGCATCAGCCCCTGCACTAGCAATATATGCTTTTGATGGATGGAAAGCAACATCATATATGGATTCATCTAATTTCTTTCTGTGAGCTGTTATTTCTTGAACACAGGTCTTGCTGTCCAAATTCCACAATCTAATAGAACAATCATGGCCTGTAAAAGAACAAAGTGTTACTAAGTAACAATTCATTACAGAGTTTGTGTGCAGTACAGGAAGTTCAGACTTACTTCCAGACATCAAATAGATTCCATTAGGATCTACGGCTAGACTTGTAACAGCATCCAAGTGAGCTACCATAGAATGGATCATTTTACCTAAATAAAACATAATGACACAGATTAATTTTTTTCAATTATTTACTAACTTGAGAGAGAGCTAGAAATCATAAAACAGCATCAATATAAAAGAAACAATCACTATAGCAAAATGTTTACTGTGGTAAAATATACCTAACATAAAAGTTACCATTTTAACCATTTGAAAGGATACATTTCAGAGGCTTTTAAAACATTCATAGTGATGTGTAACCATAACCATTATCTAGGTCAGAATATTTTCATCACTGCAAAAGGAAGCCCAGTACCCATTAAACAGTCCCTCCCCATTTCCTCCTCAAGTCCCTGGCAACCCCTGATCTACTTTCTTTCTTTATAGTTAGAACTATACAAATAAAATCATACAACACATGTGACTTTTTGTGTCTACTTTCTGTCACTTAGTATATTTTCAAGGTTCATCCACTATATAACATCATTTAAAGAGAATAATTCAAATAAAGAACTTTCCCAGTACTTTTAATGATAACATTTTTGTTACATGAATTTGATAGTGTCTGACAAAAGACAGTGTAAAACGATGAATACAGGGTTGCATCAAAGACTTAAGATAACATGAATTGGAATTAAAATGGAAACAAAAAATCTTTCTCATTAAGAAATGTAAAGGTTATTTTACATACAGGCTTAATGATAAATTGCCAGGGAATACATTCCTACCTAGTAATTCTAGTATCAAATTATTTTGTCCTTTGAAACGTTAATCATTTTATATATTACAAACAAAAAGGGGAGGGGATGGCAGTACATCAGAGAAATTATTCAAGATTTCTTCAGAAAACAACAAAAACACTATTCTGGAAAATGTAATTTACTGAATACCTTTAATGAATATTTGGCAAGCAAATAGGATCCAAGAGCAAGTTGAAATTAAAGAAAAGCTGTAAACATCAAGTTGTGCTGCACAAATACTCTGGGGCAAGGGCTCAGCCTCTGCCCTGGCTATACATGCTTTGGCTGGCTGGAAAGCAAAACCATATATTGATTTATCCAAAGAGGGAGGAAAAGAGCAAATGCTGATACTTTAAATTTCCTTCCCTTTCATTCAGCAGTAAGTATTACAATGTCTGGGCTTCCTAATGAGACACTTGAGGCCTTCTCTGGAGTTCTAGTACAATTATTTTCTATGCTTCTAGTCGCCTGATGACATTCCATACTGGAATATGAAATAGATCTACTTTTGTTATTTGTCATGGGGCTACAGCTGTTAACCTGGATGCAAAATCACAATGTAATCAACAAACTGAAAACGTAAGTTCTATCACTTTATGGCAATACTAATAAGCACTTATCAGTTGAAGGCAACATTAAATTTTCTCATAATTTCAAATCACATTTGTCTGGTCTTCATTAATACTAAAATTAACTAACTGAATAATATGAGATTCTTCTCTGCTATCCTGAGGAGCAAAAGTATCATTCAACATACTGTTTTTAATGGCTTAGTCCAACATAATTCACCTATCAATTCTAGAATCCATTCCTCTCAATATTCCTATTTAAAAACAAAAGAAAACAAACAAGAAAACATTCTTAAGAAAACAAACAAGAAAACATTCTTAATATGAAATTGTTGGCCCCCTGGATAATAATCTCAAAACATGGAGGTTTAAGTAACAAGCACCATTAGCTTCCTTAATAATGTCAAATCTATGATGGCAACTCTTAATTCACGGTCTAGGTGACTCCTATCCTGGGAATAACCCTGTTTATCCTAAATTTAAGATGTCTTAAGCCAAAGAATTCTTTCACCAGAGTAGCAGATTTACCCTTCTCTTTAAGGGTGCAAAAATTTCCCAAGTGTAACCCCAACTCTCCTGCATGAGCATTAAACCAACCTTTACTGATATGTTAAGTAAATTTAGAGCCAACCTTTCTATTCCATATAGTCGCTTCAAAATATGAGTGACCCTCCCCCTTTATAGACTGGATCATGTGCAAAGAGCTGACAAGCAGAACCAAGTTGGCTGCTGGGCTTCCACTGGTAACCATACAAGTCATAGAGCTTCTGACCCCTCCTCAGAACTAAGACCTCTCTTCCATCGACACTTGTAATTTCTCGATTTAACCAATTTCACTTTGGCCCCATGCCTCTACCATCCTTCTTACTCCAAGATTAACTCCTTCCTCCTATAACAGTCGCCTGCTCTCCACTCTCCCCCAGCCCCCTAAGACCTTTGACTTGTGCAATCAGGATTCTGGGCTTCTATGAAATGGAGAAGAAACAAACAGACTGATGTGAAACATGTAGACTCTAAGAGCAAACTGCATGTGTTTGAATCCCAGCCCTGCAATATTTCCTGTTGTGTAACATTGCACAATTTAACCTTTTAAAGCCTTTTATTTCAACTATAAAACGGAACTAATAGTACTACATATACCTTTTAGTTATCAGAAGTGCAAACATGTTAATACATGTATATATCGAATAGAACAATGTCTCATTTACAGAAATATATCATTAAGCTCCAAGAAGACAGGACATTTTGTTTTGTCTACAAAGCATTGAGAACTATACAAAGAATGTAGCAGAGTCAATACATTCTGCTAAGTTCTCTGACATTTCAGCACCTTCTTCCGCCAACTGTCTTCACATCCCTCCCTTGTACTACACCTTCCCTCATTCACTAGCTAAGTGTCTCAGGACAGTATATTCCACTAATTTGTACCTCTACAACATTTTAACAATCATGAATCCCATAGATCTCTCTAGAACAAATAATTACCTCTTTGGCTTTTCCTATAAAAAATTCTCGTGTCAACCACAGTACTTATCAGGAAGTCTCTGATCAAAATATGCCCTTACCTAAAATTTCCTATTACCTTCTTCATGTAAAAAAATTATCTTACCACTGCTTCAAGGCAAAACTCAAACCCTCACTCTTCTAATGACTCCTTTTAAATAGCAGGGCTCATGTTACTGCATGTACAAATAAGTGCTCACGCTCACATGCAAAAAGCAGAAACTACATTTTATACATGACAGTAGCCAGTGCTGTGCAGTGCAAAGTGCTAAATATATTCCTGTAGTTAATATCTAAATATTTATTGAACTTGTTCATATTACTGATTTCTATGTTTCTGATAAAAAATTCAGTAAATATACAAATTCATATGGTAAAATAATATTCTATTAACAATTTAGCCAACCAGCAATACCAGTTATGGAGGATATTCTAATTTGTCACATTTAAATGAATTACCAATTTTAAAAGGATTTCTCTGAAAACAAACAAATTCATAGTTTAACTCAGTTTTGTTTGTGTATGTCTATGTGTGAGTGTGAAAGTGAGAGGCTGATTTAGAGAGACTTTTCCATTGTTTGGAGGCCACTGCTTCAATTTCCTCACACTAAAGATAATGTGCTAGTCTACTTAACAAAAATTATAGAATACATTGGTAGTATTTGAATGACTACAGACTCCTTAATTGTTAAGTAAAATTTTATTAACACTTTTCTTGATTTTTGCCAGCAAAACAGCCCTAGAGACTCATGTTTTGCTTTTAGTACAACTTCTAAAATTCCTGAACCTTCCCTTAAATAATAAAAAAGGAATCTTTTAAGAAATACAGTAAGGGAAATTATCTGTTTTTGCAGCAGAGGAGGATCTTTAGGCTTCATAAAAATGTTCAAAGAATTGTTGATAAGGTGTTAAATTGATGGATATGAATTGTCTTTCCTGTGTAAAAATTGTCCGATGAATGTCCATCCATCATTCCCTTTTCAACTGTTCTACCAAGTTAAAAGAAATCTCTCCATGAAACGTGTTACTTGAACAAAGGACTTTATTCGATTCTAAAGACTAAAAATTATGATCATATTCTATATAACCTTCAAACAGAAATCTATCTTCTGGTTTACTATCTTGCTTAATAATTTGTTACCTTATAATAATGTTGCAATTAACATTTAACTATCTTAAGTGGATATCCTTCAATATTCCTGGTTTTAGCTTCTGCCCTCAAAGAAGCCTCTCTTAGCTGTCAGACCTTTCTTGAAAGAAAGCAAACTATTTTATGTAGTATGCAGGTGGCAACAAACAGATGAACAGGGATTTCCTTAAAGAAATCCTATGGCCACATTAATGTTTGATTTGACTTTTAAATAAATGATAAGTTTTCTGACAAGCAATACAGGGAAGGTGACAAAATAAAACAATTCCCACTCTATCATCATTTCATCTTCTGAGAAATAATTTTAAGAATATATTTGAAATGCCAAACACCAAAAAGGTACCTCTTCTGCTACAGTAAATCATAGATTATGAAGAGAAGAACTTCAAAAGGAAGGATTTATTTTTAACTAACATAACATGAAAAAGTATAATAGATAAGCAAGACATTATTTATGTACTTAAGGATAAAACAACATATATTATGAGTGTACTACAAACTAAAGCAAAAATATGGGTTAAAATGGTTGAACTTGGCAATTTTGAAGCTGGAAAAGTCAACATATCTTACATAAAATAATACCACTTCTGATCACCTTAGTTTTACAAAATTATTAATATGAAAAGAAAGTAAGACAACCTACTTACCCGTTTTATTGTCAAAAAATTTGATGTGTCTATCTTCATGAGCAGTTATTGTAACAGGAAGTGTGGGATGACTTACTACTCTATTAATGTGATTATTGGATTGTAAATCTAAAAAATAAAGGAAGATAATATACAATTCAAACTTTCAATTAGAAGCTGGACAATGACCTTTTTAGTTCTTACCAAAAGAACAAAATACACACGCGCACACACACACACACATACATTGGTTAAACAAAAACACCTGAGAACTAAAGCCAGAACTCTTTCTGGTGAAAAGGAAAGGTATTTTATTTATTTGAAGGGTATACAAATTTATATTAAAGGTGCAATTATGCCATTAAATCCCACTCCTTTAAAAATACCCAAAATATACAGTCCTGCCCAATTAGGCTAGCCTTAAAATAGACAAGGTATCATTTTTTAGAAACACAGCAGTTCACAACTTAACATTCCAGTTATGAATTCAAAGTTCCCGGCAGCTGCTGTACTCAATTAGGGGAGGATTTTGTACACACTCCCCAAGTCTTATACCACAGGTAATTCCCTATCTCTGTGCAAGCTGCATGTCTCTCTCCCCTCCTTTGCCCCTGACATCTCAAACCAGGTGAGTTCTCTCCTGTTTCTCAGGCCGCTTATCTGTCTATAGATCCTCCAGGAGAGAAAAGAAGCCAGAACTCTTGAGAGATAAAATTTCTTTAAAAAGTTTAAGCTATCATGCCCTATAATATGGACACTATGAGGCTCAATTTAGAACAAAATTTTAAGTATTTAAAGGTTGGCTGTTAAAAATTCTTATAGAACTTATTTTTAATGAACATCGCATAAAAGAATTATAAGCATTTAAGGAAAATTCCTAAGTGATAATTAGATGTTTGCAAGGAACGATCCCGATCCTACCCACACTAGACAAAAAAACAAAGCACCTAATGTCCTTAGAAACGAGATCTTTTCCTTAGCAAGGAGGGAGAACAGAGATGAATCAAAATAACAGAAAAACATCATCAACATTATTAGGCTTTAAGTAAGTCAATCATTTCACATGTATACAAGAACTCTTACCTGAACACTGCAAAACTCCCTCACCCCAAAACTCATGTATGTGTTTGTGTATGTGTATAAATTACATGTTAAAGTGGGAGAGAGGAACTAAGATTTAAAAGACACTGCTGTATTTAAATGTTTTACATAATTATAAAATGACTTTTGAAAAAGCAATCACAAAAATACCAAAAGTAAAATTAAACAAATGAGCTTAAGTATATATATCTAACTGGTGGTACAAGCACAAATAAATGAACTATTTTAAGTGAACTTAAAGCACACAGTAATTAAGACTACCCATTCCTAGTGGAATATACTCTAAGTACAAAATATTTTTGGTAATCAAACTACTGGCAGTGGTTTTGCTATTACTATTTTTTGAGACAACTGTATGTAAACTGTGGGATACATAAAATGAAAGATTATGATGATCTTGCTGAGAACCAAGAGTTTTGGTATAAAATGAGGTAAAAACATAAAAACCAGTGAGATGAAGCTGAATTTGAGTTAGATGTATTTGTATGAATTTATCAATGTTTTCCTTTTTTAACAATGTATTTGTAGCTCTGACCACTGAAAAAGCCTAAACCAGTAACTAACTTAAGAACCATGTAAACCATGAGGACCAACCCAGTGTAGCCTAGTACCTAGTCTCTAGTCTCTAAATGCCATTTTCCACTAAAAGAAACCTTGGAGAAATGGCTGGTTTCGGATCTGGGGCACAAATGAACAAGATGAACCTAAAACATCTACTAGCAACTGTCAGAATCTTGTCAAAAGGACTCAGGGGCCAACTTAAATAAACTGCCACTGGCCAAAAATGAAACAATCTGAGTAGCAATCAAGATAATACCTGCCATGGATTGAAACATATTAAATACATTTCTGTCTGAGAGATTATGATTAATAAAAATAAACAACACCTAAGAGACTCACTTGTCATCTATGAGGCAGTTGGGGAACACTTCATTATTATTATTAAGAAGATTAGTAAGTAAAGAATGGAAAAGTCAATAATTTATCTTGCCTTTCCTTTATAATCTAACTACAGAATAACCAAATTATTGATGAAGGTGCTTCTTTTTGTAAGTATTCTAGCTAAAAAATGGGGAAGTAATGATAGAATTAGAAAATCATTTTTACCCTGGCTGGTAGCACAGTGGATAGGGTGCCGGCCTGTGAACCCAAAAGTCGCAGGTTCAATTCCCCAGCCAGGGTAGATAACCAAGTTGCAAACTTACAGGTGTAAAGCAACCATACATTGATGTCTCTCTCCCTCTCTCCCTTCCCCTCCTTCTAAAAATAATGAAATAAAATCTTAAAAAAAAAAAAAGAAAAAGAAAAAACCTTAAAAAAAAAGAATCATTTTTAATCGGTTAATGATCATCAAGATTGAAAAGAAAAGTTGCATGAGCAGACTATTTATTTCTGATGACTCTTCACAAATTACTATGAAGCGGTCTTGCTGAAAACATTGAAAAACTTTAAAATGAAGACAGACAAAAACATTGAACCTGAATTTGAATAAGGCTCTAGATCTATAACCAATTTACAGAAAGTAAAGTGAACAGAGGAGCTTATTAAGTGATTTCTCAAGGATGCAACTAGCAAAATCCAGACTGTGAAAATTTTTACAGATACAGGCAATATACCCATTATCTTCAATTAAAAATTGCAAGTACAGCATAGAAAATATAGGCAATAATATTGTAGTAACTATGTATGGTGCCAGGTGGGTACTGAAAATATTGGGGGTGCAATTCTGTAAAGTACAACAGTCTAATCACTATGCTTACACCCAAAACTAATACAAATAGTACTGAATATAAACTGTAATTTAAAAATATGTAAAACAAACACTTAAAAAATGAAATAAAACAAGAGAGAGAGGAGAAACCTATAGATGAAAAGACACATGAAAAACAAATCACAATGCAGGGCCTTATCTGGACTCCTATTTAAATAATGCATAAAACACAAACCACATCTTCTACTTACAACATTGGCCATTTATACAAAATTATTGCAGTTGCATTATTTTCACTACTTCCATTAAAAATGTATACTTCACTACATCCCTTGCTTTCACCTTTACCTTGCTCTACTCACGCCTCCGTCCTCATACACCCACCCAAGTTTTAAGCATAATTTGAGGAAATAAAATAATTTGGGTTTAATTATAATATATTAGACTTATTTTTCCATCCTAAGTTCAGATAGTCAAAATGTGAAAATTAAAATATCACCCTCCACTGCATAATAACCCTTTCTAAGGTTTCAAAGAAACCTGTGAAAACTTACCAGAATCTATCTGGGACGAAAGCATCACCAATGACTGTGATGTTTCTAAATCATAAATTACTGTATTACCAGTGTTGAAAGAGGTCACCATATGAGCTGGATCACAGCCTATAAAGTCAACTGATGTAGGTATTCCACGCTCTGAAAAAAAACCCAGAGATACAGTGTAAATACAACAATGTGGAAATCTCTGATTTTCTGGTTTGGAAAAAAAAAAGGAATCCAAATATTCTCTTAAAACTTACTATTTTGAGAGAGGGAGAGGGAGAGAGGGAGAGAGGGAGGGAGGGATGGAGGGAGGGAGAGAGGGAGGGAGAAAGGGGGGGGGGAGAGAGGCACCAATTTGTTGTTCCACTTATTTACGGACTTAATGGACTCATTGGTTGACTCTTGTATGTGGCCTCACTGGGGATGGAACCTGTATAACCGTGGTGTATCATGATGATGTTTTACCTGAGTTACCCAGCCAGGGTTAAAATGTTCTTGAAATGATGTTAACAACAAAAAAAGCAACTGTGTTAGGATGCTGAGCTGTAACAGGTAACTTTCCCTCTATTTAAAAACATTTTATAACATTCTATTTAACATTATAAGAAAAATATAGCTAGAGGTCTCTACTTGATTTATGTGCAGAAGTTACTTTCTATGCATTTTCTTTTAAAAGTGAAAAACATCTGGATGAGTTTTTTTGGCCCACTTGCAAATTATATTTCTTACTTAAAATGAAAAATGAGCATTCTCACATCATTGTCTTAGGAGATTATTTACCTCTCTCAGACCTATTAGCCTTGTCAAGTAGCTAACACTTGGCAGATCTTCCTATCTGTAAAAATGGAATTCACTAATGTAGTACTATCCCCCAGGTGCCCTGGGCAGCAATTTCTCTCTTTAACATAATAAATTCAACTGGCCAGATCAATGCACAACTAGGTGAAATCTGAAATCAAGAAATTAATTACCTGAATGAAGCTAGAAACAAGTACCTAAATAAAACTTTACCTCAAAAGCTTGGGTAATTAAAAAATTAGCAGACTCATTATAAGGTAGCTAAAATTAAGCATATACTATTCCTCTAAAATATTTTAAAATTAAACATACTTTTTAATAAAAATGTAAGACTCTGATGTTTACAACTAACTTAAAAAATGACTTGGAAAATAAAATAAGATCAATACAAGTAACTGGTACAAGATAACACTGGTTAAAGCCTTCTTTGGCAGGAGAAGGTCTGAAATCACACATCTTACTTAGCTTGTACCTCTCAGTTAAGGGTGCTACTTTCAATGATTACAGCTGGATTTCTCAACTAGTGTGCTCATACATGGTTTACAGGTATGCTTCTGTGGGCGGCCACTTAGAGCAGGCAGAAGGCCTCGCGTTTTCCCTATTAGTACCTCACTTGTCTATGCCACTGTTACATAAAGTTTTATTTTTTTCAATGGGACATGTCTTGAAGAAGGTAAAAAGCAGCACTAAATTAAAGGATACACTTGCAAAGCATCTTTCTTGTTTTTATTTAAAAATGATAACGTAAAAAGGTGATCACAAGCTTTACAATCTTTTAATATATCTCTTGGAGCAGCAACAAAACAGTAAATCAACTGTCCTTTCTATCTTCAAAATTTTAAAAGCATTCAGCTTTTCTCTTAGAGACAAAATTTACTTACCCTTGTCTCCATTGTAAGTGCAAATACATGGCAATTTTTCTTGCGGATTCCATAACCTAACAGTGCCATCTGCTGAACAAGACAGTAATTGATTTTTTATGCCACTATAAGCAAGACCCCAGACAGCATCTGTATGAGCAACTAAAGTGCCAGCTAGAACATTTGGCTCTGAGGGAGAAAAAGAAAGCAAAAATTAGCTAAAATAATGCAAAGGATATAAATATAATTTACCATATAATTAAGTATTAGACTACACATACCAGCTCTAAGAACATAAACCAAAGTGTATACTATACCCCTCTCCCCAATACATCCTGTATATTTTCTTTGTCCATTCATCACTTGATGGACATAGCGGCTAATAACATTGTGCATCACTTGTCCTACAATCCTGTTTCTCTAGAAAACTCTCCCTTTCCACAGGTATTTCTCATCAGCACTGTAGTTTTCACAGTTTCCAACCTCCTTTCCTCGTGAATAATTATCTTTCATACTTCACTGAGGAAATACAGCACTGAAATAGCAAGTCCTCCCCATCTTCCTGCCTCCCAATCTATAAATTTGCTAGTGTTGAAAACCATCTTCCCTGTGCAGATACAAGGAACTGCCCTCCTTCCTATCAAAGGCTGATTATACCAGGTGTATTCTGGATTCCATTCAATTCACTAAATTGCTTTCATGTTTAACATTTCCCTATGACAAATATTCTACTCCTTGAGACCCAAACAAACAAATATGCTTCCGCATCTCTCAACCTAAACAAAAACCTTCATTAACCTTAAACCACCCTTTTGCCAAACAGTAGAAAAGCATGGAGTAAATATGTTTTTACTTCTCATTAAATTTGTAATTCTCTACCTATTCTTCTCCCTATGTCCCTGCAAAAGCCAAAGTCACCTTTTTAAACCCTACATTTATAGGTCACTTCCTGGCTTAAAACTCCTTATAGTAGTCCCCCTTTTCCACACAGGATACATTCTAAGAACCCCAATGGATGCTTGAAACTACAGATAGTACCAAACCCTATCTATATATACTGTTTCCCCATATGTATGTGTGTACACACACACACACACACATATACAAATATAGACACCTATGATAAAGTTTGTATGTTAGGCACATTAAGAGACAAATAATAATAATGTAGAACAATTATTGCAATATATTGTAAGTGATGTGATGCAGTCTCAGTAAACTAGCACAAATTTCTTTTTTCTTTTTTGGTAGGCTACAGACTCTATAGCAATGAAACTTACATAAAAGGCTTGTTTTGAGTGTCAGCAAGCTAAGTAGAATCTTAAGTGTATACAGAGTTCAGTAATGTATTCAGTTCAGCTAGTCTCAAAAACGCCTTACTCTTTTAAGGTTACATCCTTGAAAATGACTCTTACTGTGGGAACAAACAGTGAAATAATACATTCTAAGGACAGGATAGGGGGTGGGGTTCTCAGATCTAGCTCAAGGGTGCACTGTTGGAGGTCATTGAAAAGCCTCCAATTTTCTGGGTTCAACTCAAACACACACTTTTTTTTCCTTCTTCATAATTTCATGGATAGAAGATTTGTTTTCACTATAGATCTTAGTACCTGAGTACGTGATTATTTTTTCATTTCCATTAAGTGAAAAGGTGAAAGTTTTTGACCTAACAGGCATATTCAAACTGCCAGCACCAAAACACTTGTGCCTTAGGGCCATTATTAAGTAAAATAAGGGTTAATGGAATGTAAGCACCACCATACCAAGACAGTGACCTTGATTAGCCAAGATGGATACCAAGTGGCTAATAGGCAGTTGGCATATACAATATGGATACACTAAACAAAAAAGATTCACATCTAGGCAGAATGGAACAGGATGGTGCTTGATTTCATCATGCTACTCAGAACAATGCAATGTAAATTTTATTAATTATTTGTTTCAGAAGTATTCTATTTAACTTTTTCGGATTGCAGCTAACCTTGGGCAACTGAAGCTGTGGAAAGCAAAACTGCAGGTAAGGAGGGACTACTATACTAAAATTTTCCTTTTATCCTTTAGATTTTGGCTTTAATGGCACTGTTTTTAGACCACATCTAAAGAAGGTCATGCCTGTTACTATCTCTCACATACTGTACCTTCATAGCACTTATCACAGTTTATAACCATAGACTCCCCCATCCTGCTTATCTGTTTAATGCCTTTTTTCCCCATCACACTCATTCTTATTCCTTGACGTACTTCTTAACTCTAAATCTGGCAAAGTTAGGCACCAAGTGAATGTTAAATAAAAACAATGAAGAGCTCAAATTCTCTTTAAATAAAACAGCCATTAAGTAGACCATTGCTTATTTAACCATTCTCATAATAAAAAATATTAATTTTGTTATATTTTTTATAATTACAAATACCCTTTAAATATATGTGAATACATGCACAGGTATTTCTGTAGGACAGATTCTTAACATGGCATTTCTAATTTTTTTAATTAATTTTTTGTCCTTAAAAAGTTGTACCAATATGCTCTTACTGTCCCTATTTGTTTCTATTGTCTTCTGTTAAATGTCTGCACTATTAAAGCTATTTTTTAAGTTTAAAAGATTGTTCCTTGTATTAAATTCGATTCTTTTTGTAACTAGTATTGAAATTAATTAACATTTTAATTATTAAGTTTTTTTTTTTTTTTGGACACCATAGGAAAAAAACAGTTTACTGGTTTAAATATTCATATTTTTAAATTTTCCTCTTTAATAAAGTAAATTACTGGTAAATGGAATAACTAAACAAGGAGACTAATAATAGTTAAACAAATTTACAGCTGAGGTATTTACTTTAGCTAAAAGTGTGTTTTGAACCTTTTACTTACCATATGTATCATATGGATCCACATTAGGGCTAGGCATATTCCACCACTGGATGGTTGCATCAATACCACCACTAAAACACTGTTCTCCATTAGAACTAATAACTAATGATAGAACAGGGCCACTATGAACAGGAAAAAAAAAATTACTTATAAAGCCTAAAAAGAAATTCACATCCACACTTCCCCAACCTCTGAATATGTATGGTAGCTAGAAACCATTTAAGATAAACATGCACACCTGAATAGTACTAATTATACTCTAATATAATTATTAATAAAATAAAATAGTATTATTTTCTAATATAAAGCAAATATTATTTCAATTTCACAATATTAATTTTACAATATTTTTTGATTGATAAATAATAGTTAACAGCCCAGGCAGGTATGGCTCAGTTGGCTGGAGCATCATCCTGTGAACCAAAAGGTCGCAGGTGCAGTTCCTGGTAAGGGCACAGGCCTAAGTAATGGGCTAGGCTCCAGATGGGGGTATATGAGGGATTAGTGTTTCTCTCACTTTGATGTCTCTCTCTCTTACCCCCCTCTCCCTTCTCTCTAAAAGCAATGAAAAATATCCTCAGGTGAAAAAATTTAAAAAGTGAACAATAACTATCCTTGTTCATTAAGTACAAATTCAATAAACTTACTTGTGGGCCCTAAATGTGTAGATAGGCTCTACATCTAAAGAGGCACTCCTAAAAGAGAGGAAAAAAGGAATAGGGGAAAAGACTGTAATTAGATAACCAAAAACCACTGGTTGATATTTTTTAGAGTCATTAGTTAAGATCAAATGAGTATATGAAAGATACTGGACCATAAAGATGAATCATTACTTACAATTACTAGCACATTTGGAAGAAAAAAAACACAGGCTGACGTTAAAACACTTACTTTTTGGCAGGAACTGTTTTTTGCAAGTTCCAAAGTTTCAGAGTATGGTCCTCAGAGGCAGTAACCAGCACAGGTTCTACAGGATGAAAAGCTAATGCCCGTACTCCATCAAAATGGCTACGGAGAGTATACTTGGGGTTCCATGTCTTTCGAAAGGCATCTTTATTAGCAGGCAACTAAAAGAATGAGCACAATATTTAGTGGTAAAAGTAGTAAACTGATAGGCATGTGAAATTGTTGTTTTGGTGTGCTTAAAACATACATTTAAAACTGCTTTGCTAAAAAGTCCTGTACAGATTTAACGTACCCTAAAAACTTTATAAAAAACTAATAATAATTTCATTGGCTTTCAAATACCTAGATCATATGGAATCTCTTAATTTGTTTTACCTATTAGGCTAAATGTGAAAATCCTATTAAATGTCAGAAGAGGAAAGCAAAATAAACTACCATGCTAAAGTACTTATAAGAAAACATTAAAAATTATATATACAAATTACTAGCAACAATCCAAGGATACAATATTAATAGTACAGTTGTCATTTAGAACATTAGCAATGTGAATTTTTAAAGGCAGGAAGTTAAGGTACTTTGCAAAAGTCTGAACTAAAGATACTTTAAGAATATTTTCATTATTATTGTTGATATCAATTAGAGGTTAATCTTTTTATCTTTATTTCTCCATCTGTAAAAATAGGCTGTGAAACCTCTTCCAAAGTAGTCCATAAGTAGTTCCTTATGTACTTCTAAAATATTAATAAGAATAATTCAGCCCACTGAGGCTGGTGTCTCTAAAAAGCATGCTAACATAAAAATGAATTGGTTAAAAAAGGAAATAATTAATTTGCTGAAAAATGCAAAATCTAAACAATTATAGTAAACTCTCAACTGTTTCTTGTCTATAAAAACTTAATCCTAAGCCCTGGCTGCTGGCTCAGTGGATAAGGTGCCGGCCTGCGAACTCAAAGGTCGCTGGTTCGATTTCCAGCCAGGGCACATAACCAGGTTGCATGCCAGATCTCCAGCCAGGTCTGTAGCTGGAGGCAGGTGAAAAGCAACCATACATTGATGTCTCTCTCCCTCTCTGCCTCTTTCCCTCCCCCCACCCCCTCTGGAAATAATAAATAAAATCTTCAAAAAAAAAAAAAAAAAAAACCAAAAAAAAACTTAATCCAAAATTAGTTTCACCTCTTAACACTGTCTTTCTCATCTCCCTTCCATCCTCTCCCTATACTGCAAACAGAGGACTAAAAAATAAAAATCAGGAAATGGCAACACGTTAACTTTAACATTGTCCTTTAAAAAAATTAAAATTCAAAAATTAAATGTGTTTTTTAATAAGTTCCTGAAGGCAAAAAGTGATTCAGGTTATTTATTTTTGTTAACATCAAAATATGGCTTAATTTGAGTCAATAATTGAGAGTTGACTACTCAAGATAGATATTTATTGACCAGTATTTTAAGGTAATCAACCATCCCAAGCTCCTAACTAATCCACAATACCTAAGAAAAATTTAAATACCACAAAGAAGCTAGTTACATTGACACATTTAAACTTATCTTTTTTCCATGCACCTTGACATTATTTTATAAGTGTTTCCAAAAATAAGGAGCCTTCTATTAAGTCATTAAAAAATTAAAAATAAAACTGCACTTACATCATAACTATAGTCTGCATCATTTGTTACCGTCAAGTCTGCAAGGTCTCCAAGGCCCAGTACACTTAACAAAACATCATCAGAACCCATAATAAATGACTTGCCTCCTCCAGATGGAAACGTTATTGGTTCAGCTATAAAGAACAAAACCGCTTCTTAAATGCTGAAAAATCACATAGTACAAGACAATATTGTGGGGAAAATGTAAGTACTTAACAGTTATAATACAGTAATATTTTGATTTTCCTACTTCTCTCCTCATTTCTGCCACTCAAAAAACCCTATTACTAAGTAGTAATAAACTTATTTAGAAACTGCAACAAAATCTTCCACAAATACATGTACACTAGGTCTATCTATGATTTGAGGGTGGGAGATGGGGCATAAAAGCTTTGTCTATTTAAATCTCTTATCTCTTTGGCACAATTATAACTACAGTATTTTTTGCTTTGCATCACATTTGCTAAGAAGTGCTAGGTATTCTAGTCCATGGTAAAACTTAATATAAGCATTCAAATTAAGTAGTCTCCATCTGCAACAGTGTATCAGTTTATTGATTGCTCATATTCCTCCAGTAACAACAGCAACAGCCTAGAAAAGGGGCAGTTCTACCACGAAAATGTCAATTTCCTTTCTGTAAAAGGTTAATTCATGTAATATTCAGAATGCTTTCCAGATTTCAAACTTTGACTATAATTATTTTACCCTCCCTTTCATTTAACACACTTATAAAATAACTAATCTAAACTGACCAACTACAGAATTTTAAACTTCTACTTTGAACAGTTAAAATCAAACATTGCCATAATTAGAATAACCATACTAATAAAATATTTTGCTATAACACATATAGCTTAAAAGCAATATTCCTCAATATCATTTCAAACATGCTCTGAAAGCAAAATTTTAATGTTAAGATACAAGGGAAAAGTACAAAATTCATTGTAACATAAAACAACTCAACATATCAAAACATTTAAAAATTCATGAGTGAGTTTAAAAGGAAACATTATATAAAAACTCAAGCTAATTATCAATTTTGAAAATTCTTAAGAATAGTGATGTAAATTTAATACACTACGTGAAACAAAATAGGTATAATAAAACTTGTCAGTCATCATTAATACTACTGAATTATGATACTGTACAAGCCAACTTTCCCCAGATATATACTATAGCCTCATCTGTATTTAGAATATCTTACTTTATAATTTATCAAAGTAAGCTGTAATAGCAAACCATACTATATAATTTGACTCAAATCAAGACTTACATAACACTGATAAAATGAAGCTGTGAGTTAGCAAATCTAGAGAAAATTTGATAGAAAATAGACATAGGGCCTTCCTTGGCTGGTGTGGCTCAGTGTAATGAGTGTGTCGGTCTGTGAACCCTCGGTTGCCAATTTTATTCCCAGTTACAGCACATGCCTAGGGTGCAGGCTAGGTCCCCCAGTTGGAGGCAAGTGAGACTCTTTCACAATGATGTTTCTCCCCGACTCTCCCTCCCTTTCCTTCTCTGTTAAAGTACCTAAGTAAAATCTTAAATATATATATATATATATTTATATACACACATAGGGATACTAGTATTTAATCTTTCAATGATAATACTTATTGAGTCTGAATAATGATTAGCACTGATCCTTCCTCGCAATATCTAGTATGCAATTATTGGTAATGCCAAAGCAGCTAAAAGAATAAAATCAATAGTTTCAAATTATGTTTAAGAATAATTATGTAAATTCATTGGTAATATTTACTATAAGCATTTTCAGCCAGTACAAGGACACATTTTTTAAGTTCATAATTTGTTTATAAGACAAGTCAGAATAAAATGCCAAATTCCTCCCACTCAGAATTACATAATCCATTAACACAAATCTTGGTAAAAGCCTAATAAAATAATTTTAATAAGTTAGTTTTCATTATTACATATCCTTTTTATAGAGATACTTCTGATTAGTTGTTGACCAATTTAGGGGCATGTGAAGGGAAGTGCCTGAGCTATACTGGCTAGTTTTATTGAAGTTTTAGATTTAATTGCATTAAATAAAAAGTTAGCATTTATACCTATTTCCAATTTGGTATATGACTACATTTCTCTCTACACACACACACACACACACACACACATATTTATATATAGCAAGCCCTGCTGCTCAGTTGGCATTTATTACATATATATGTGAAAAAATATTTTAAACTACACTTCTACTTTCCATATTCACCTATCACCACTATAGATGTGACAATCACAGTAAATATTCAATTTATTCACCCCTGTTTCCTTGTAGAAGAAATTAATTTGTATTCTGTAAACTTATTTCATTAATGTTAATATAATTACCTATAGTAATTATCTTACATAATCATAAAATGTTGGTAGCAATTCAAAGAAAAATATAATTATTAAAAGAAGTGGTTTATAATGATGGAGATCATGACATATTTTATTAATAGCCTAAGAGATTTCATCAAGCAATTTAAAAATACTCTTATCATTTCTCTTTATGCAATTATTAGGGTTTATAAAATGGGATCTTACCAGACGGTTCTTTTTGAATTTTTGTAACTAATCCTCCTTTTTATGGACATAATGAATTATCTTATAAATATCTCATATTATCACAATAAAATTTTGATAAGAATTCAGTCTCATTACTAAGAATTATAATAAGTATCTGGACCTAGAGTTATAAATTACTCAAGTATATCTACATATCTCCAGCTAAAATCAATTTTGGAAAAGAAAATGCCTAAGTAATACTTCCATTTCCCACACATTTCTAGTTTCATTACCAAGTAGTATATACTTGGTAGCAAGAATAATGATGCTGGCTTATTCTAAAATGACTTTTTAAACTGCTCTTTTCTGTTATTGGATCCATAAGCTTAAGTTAGGTTTCCAAGAGGTACTCTGAATTTGACCCCTGTGATAGAGACAACTCCATTTAACATTAAAAACAAAAACAAAACATAAAGACATGAAAGCCAAAAATTTCAAAAATCCTTGACAATTACATAAAGAGCTTGCCCAAAATATTCTCTGAATATCATTTAAGATGATCTTCAGTGTTTTAAAACAGTAGAAAATTTACAATATTAAGGAAATGTGACTTAGTAATTAAGATCTTCTGCAATGTAAATAAAATGGTAGCTAATTTTGCACCTTCATGATCAGTCACTCCGGTAGAGGCTCTCCTAGATAGACTAGCCACTCCTGAAGGAATGTTGTAGAGTTTTGTCCTACTGACCCCTAGAAATTCATGTCAGCAGTAGAGGTTCATTTAACGGCAACCGCATGACTTGCTTGCGGCCTTTAAAACCAATTTATTAACAAAACAGGATTTTAAAGATGTTTCAGTCACAAAAATTTCAGATGATAACAGGTCTTCAATTATCCATGTTATCCCCCAAAATATTAAAATAACTTAAATATTTTAAATATTTACTATTTCTGTGAATGTGTAAATATATATAATATATATGTACATACTATTTATCCATCCATCCACTGTTTTATATACATAAAATTGAGCCTTGTCATTCAAGAAAATTTTTGTGAGCTAACAGAAGGTACCATCAAAATATTAAGAAATTTTGGTGTTAAAATTAATATTTAACAGCAAAGAATGAAACATTAAGTTTTCCCAAGTTAATTCACTACTTTGAAATGTTACCAAAGAAATAAGTACAAGTGATTTTCATAAGGGTGCAATAAACAACTAACTTTCCTGGTGTTTATGTGGATATTTTCCTGACACGTTCACACAGGTTCGTCATTAACAAACCAACTGCAATTATTCTCAAAATGTTTCCTCCCAAATTTGGAAAACCAGATTTACTCCTAATAGTATGAAAAGTCAATACTGTCATAGGCCATAAATTTAAAGGGAGAATTTCAGCTACTGCCTGGATAATCCAGGCCAAAACAAAAAAACTCAAAAGCATCTGTAGTGATTGTGCAATCACTTTAAACTCTGACCTTCAGAAATGACAAGAGTACCATTTCTCTCATATATTTTATAAGAAAATAGTTCTAAGAATGTCAGAAAAAAAGAAAAAAACAGGACAAAAGAAAATGCTATCATCAATATAAAGTAAAAAACAATACAAAAGGCCAATCTAGGGTAACACAGCATGAATTACATGTATTTACTTATGTCAACATTATGGACTAATTAGACTGGTATATAATTATTAATTTTCTAAAATAATTATAATGGTATTATTTGAGGATTTCCCCCCGACAATGAAGTCATTGTTAAAAAATTCTATAAGAAGGGGGACAGAGGGGAGCAAAAAGGGGATGGATGTAATACAACAACAATAAAATTAAAAAAAAAGAAAAAGAAAAAAAATTCTATAAGAAATAAAAACTGCCAACCGAACATCTAACCATCAGTTTAATTCAACATGAAAGAAAATGTTATACTTTCTCACAAAATAACTCTCCTTTATACTTGCCAACTTATGAGTATCATCACCACCATTGATTTCTGTTCTTAAAATTCTGCAATTATATCTCAACAATTTCTCTTTAACTTATAAAAGCGGAAGAGAGGCTGTATTTAAGAGTCCTCCCTTAAATGACTCTTCAGATTAATCTCTCTGTGTTAATTTTATTCTAATCAAATCTTTCATTCTTATGAATCACCAATTCCTAATTGGTTTTGCTATCTCACAGCTTTATTTGTCTCCAACTTTGAGCATCACTTTTATTATAGCTCCCCTATTCAGAAACCACAACTGGTACGTCAACATTCTTTGTATTAAGACTAAAATCTTGTATTACCTTTGCATGAACTTTATGATCTGATCCTATTTTTCCTATCCAACCTCACCTTTTAATGTTTCACAATACAAATCTCCCTAATTTTCCAAGTTAAAGCAGTTTCCCCATGGCATCAACATTGACCAAGGTTGTATCCACCCTATTTTGTTCCTATCCTCACCTATTCCTCAAACTTGAAAAGACTTTCTAAGCATATATGCACATGTGCACGCACACAGACATCTAAGTTCCTATCCTCTAGCATGCACCTTAGTCTACCACAATCCTTCCCAATCCTCCAAACCATTTCCATCTCCTCTCGAAGCCTTTCATCTTTCCCTGCTCACTCTTACACTTGAGTGTACCATAAAATTTGACTTTATTAGATATTATCCTGTAATTCCATCATGCAAGAGCTAATGTCAAATACTGTTCAAAACAGACAAGAAAAGTTTTGTCTTTACAGATAACGTGAAGTGGAGTGGGAGATAAAGAAGAATAGAGAAAGGCAGAAGCACTTAAAAGGCATCAAAATTGATGAGTTCAAAAACTGTTCTGGGCAGTGAAAAAACATCTCAATAGATGGACTGCATCAAGTGGAGAGTTTTAAAGGTGACTACAGCCCTGGCTGGTAGCACAGTGGATAGGCACCAGCCTGTGAACCCGAAGGTCGCTGGTTCGATTCCCAGCCAAGGCACATAACAAGGTTGCAAGTCAGGTCTCCAGCCAGGTTCGTAGCTGGAGGCAGGTGAAAGGCAACCATACATTGATGATACATTGATGTCTCTCTCCCTCTCTGCCTCTCTCTCTAAACATAATAAATAAAATCTTAAAAAAAAAAAACAAAAAAAAAAAAACGGTGACTAAAGTTTAAACATGTAAGAATGAACAATTTTTAATAAATTGTTTTGTGGGTCTCCCTTATATATTATAAAAATATTCAAGAACATAATTGAAGACAAATAAAAACTGATTTTCAATTCCTGCTGGAATCTATAAAAGAATGCCTTTTCTAACATTTATAGCAAGACAACAACTACTTTTTATTGTTATGAATTATGAAAAAACCCACCTACCTCTTTTAACTGTAACCACCAAGTCTATATAAATTCTCTAAACAGATTATACGACAACAAATAACATACTATTTACACCATGTATAAGCCAACTATGTGGACTAACAACTGTTGTGTTCAGTGCTTTAATAAATTTAAACTTAGACACACAAACACTCTTAACATATGAAATTTCTTTCTATACTCTCTTATTCTAAATAAAACAATACTTTTTTTACTGAATCTAATTAAAACAGTACTTTTTAATTTAATCTAATGTTTTCCCTTTCTCAAATGTTCCTTCCCTATGTTAATCAACCATGTATTTCGAATGGTAACAAACTGTTCTCTGGCAATTTGGAAAAGTTTATTTTAGAATAAAGATTTAGTTATGTCGTATCTGTTAGGTCTGTAAAAAATTAGTTGAATAACTGAGTGGTCTGTTTTAAAGGTTGTGAAATTAAAGCCAGAAATATAAAGAATACTATACTATCTCTTATCCCCATGTTACGCAATAATTATTTTCTTGTTTTTGATTTGATGCAGGAGACAGAATATAAACCATTTATGGAATCTTTAAATTTATAACGTTCTCCCCTAAAATAAAGCAGCTTAATCACCACACATATTTTATTGTAAGTCCCATAGTGATTCTTAAAGCCTATTGAAAGTTACTTCTACAAAAGAACTAATTTCTCCTTAAATGTATTAAAATATCTAATAAACAGATATTTGGGCTGATCACACTTTACAAAAATATTACATTTTCTAGTGACAGTTTGCAATTTTGAATCTGGAATAGCTAATACTAATGGACAAATACTAATATAAAACTTTAAAAAAGAAAACTAAAAAATGATCCAGGGATACTCTTACAATTAATATTTTAAAAAGTGCTAAAACAGTTAAATCTTCCCTTTCCAATGTATTTGATAATCAAGTCAGAAGACATATAGCAATTCTGTAACACCAGTAAAGGAAAGAAGAGGAATGACAGATAAATCATATTCTATACATGGAAAGGACAGGAAAAGTTAAGATAAATTAGATTAGGAACACTAAGACAAACCCATTGCTAAGTATCAGAACTATAAATGTGCATATTCTCAGAACATAAATCTTTTAAATGAGGAAAGCTTCTAATCTTTAGAAAAAAACTATCTAGTTTTCTTAATAAGATTCCATTTTATAGGTATAAAACATCATAGGAGTACAATGAGCCGTAAGAATAAGGAGTACAATAAGCCTTTGGGCATCTCTCAAAGGAAAACATTTTACAATTTAAACTGTCCATATTGAAAACTAAAATAGACAAATATCAAAGAAAGTCTTAAAAGAGCTCCTTTCTAACTCTTCCCTCATATTCTATAGATTACAGATGCTTTATGCTTACTTCAAATCAGCGTGTGATTTTTAACATTTATTGACTTTGATTTTTTATTCTATGATATAAAATACAGCAAAAATGCTGTAGTTAGCCCTGGCTAGTGGCACAGTGGATAAGGTGCCGGCCTGCGAACCCAGAGGTCGCTGGTTCGATTCCTAGCCAGGGCAACATAACCAGGTTGCAAGCCAGGTCTCCAGCCAGATCAGTAACTGGAGGCAGGTGAAAGGCAATCATACATTGTTTCTCTCCCTCTCCGCCTCTCTCTCTTCCTCTTTCTCTAGAAATAATAAAATCTTTAAAACAAATTTTTTTAAATGCTGTAGTTTTCCATCATAGAAAACTAAAGACATCCTACCAGACCAAGATTTTAAGAAAATTAATTTAGAACTCCCCCTTACTCCCTTCCCCAAATATAGAAAGCTTAGAAATTATTAAAAAAGAAAACCTGAGTTTTAAGCTAGATTAATAGTATTGTGTCACTGTTCATTTTCTGATTTTCACTGTTGTACTCTGATCGTATAAGAGAATGTCTTTGCGTTCAGGTAATGTATTCTAAAGTATTTAAGGAGAAACGTGTCTAAAAACAGTTTCATTTTCTGAACTGTTCATAATAATAAATGTTATATTTATAGAGAGAAACAGATAAGGGAAATGGTAAAATGTAAATACTTGGGAAATCTGGATGAAAAGTACATGGAATTCTTTGTTCTATTCCTGCAACTTTCCTGTAAGTCTAAAATGGTATCAAAACAAAAAGTTAAATGGAAAAGCAAGCTTAACTCCTTTGAAACATAAGATCAAAATAACTACATCAAGTCTCTTTAGTTTCATGGTCTAGAGACTTTTTATAAGTATTAATAAAGTAGAGCTCTTAACTATACCACATTTAGCAAGAAATTAATACTGAAGAATATCTATAATCTAAAGCAAGGCTGTCACTTTTAAGTAATTTTCTTTTGCCTTAGCTAGGAAAAAAGAAGGGTAGAGTGGAATGAATAGTAAGAAGACAGGTTAAGCGTTAGCTTCTTAGCTCTTGATTTTAGAAGACTTTCTATTTAAGAGTCAAATCACGGTTGAGTCTTTACAAAGTTAGAAAGCCGACATGCTTGCTACTTTTTTCTTTCCATTAAAAGAAAGAGCATTTAATTTTTTTAAAAAAAGATTTCATTTATTATTTTCAGAGAGAGGGCCAAGGGCAAGAGGCAGAGAGGGAGAGACACAGCAATGTATGTTTGCCTTTCACCTGCCTCCAGCTATGGACCTAGCTGGAGACCTAGCTTGCAACCTGGTTATGTGCCCTAGCTGGGCAATCAAACTGAGCATTTAGATTTGATTAGAATCAAATCTATAGAAACTTAGTGCCATCATCCAGTAGGTATGACTCATTCACATTTGAAATAAAGGAAAAAAATCAAAAGGCTACAGTTTATGAATTATTCTAACTTGTACTAAGCTTAATCTGGCAAATATCAGAATAAAGAACAACAAAGATAGATGGTAAGAATGCTAAACATTTTATGAATTATCTTTTCATGTGTAATTGTACCTAAGTATTAATATGATTGTCTATATGGATTAACACGATTTGAAGTTTATGATCCATCAGTTAAATAATATTTTTTAAATTTCCTTAAATTTTATCTCTATAGCAGGGATTCAAAACCAGTATTTTTTTTTTTTTTAATTTTATTGTTGTTGTGTTACATCCATCCCCTAGTATTTTCTTATTGAATTCTGTATTCAAGGGGGGGAAAGTTTCTATCTAAATTCATAAAGAAAGTTAAAAACAATAGAAATTATTATGTTTTAATTCATTTCTTAGATGTTCTGTTGGAAACCTCATCTTTATAGCTAAGTACACAGGTAACTTTAAGATAACATTGTTTACAAAAACATTAAATATGAGAAACATCCTAAAGGTTTAATTAATAAAGACTAGGTTAAATAAACAAAATGCAATACTATGCAACTACTAAAATTATGTTTTGTTTAAGATGACTATAAAAGAAAGAAAATTGAGTTTAAAATAGTATGACAGAGCCCTGACTGGTAGCACAGTGGATAAGGAGCTGGCCTGCGAACCCAAAGGTCGCAGGTTCGATTCCCCAGCCAGGGCACATAACCAGGTTGCAAACCAGGTCTCTAGTCAGGTCTGTGGCTGGAGGCAGGTGAAACGCAACCATACATCGATGTCTCTCTCCCTCTCTGCCTCTCTCCCTTCCCCTCTTTCTAAAAATAATGTAATAAAATCTTAAAAAAAAAAAAAAAATAGTATGACAGTTCTGGACAGGTAGCTCAATTGCTTAGAGCATCTTCACAATTAACCAAGGTTGCAGGTTTAATTCCTGGTCAGGGCACTGAAAGAATCAACCAATGTATGCATAAATAAGAAACAAATCAATGTTTTTCTCCCTCTCATATCAATTTTTAAAACTAGGATATTTTTGTAGAAAAAAATTTAAAAAGGAGGTTTATGTACAAACAAACTCAGAAAAGTTGGAAGGATATATATCATGCCCAATATTTATCTCCAAGTGGTAGAACTGCAGGTGATTTTTATTAAGTTTCTTTTTCTTTTTAAAAAATCCTCACCCAAGGATATGCTCTTGATTTTAAGAGAGGGGAATGAAGAGAGAGAGAAAGAGAAACATCAACATGTGAGAAAGAAACATTGGTCAGTTGCCTCTTGCACGAGCCTCAACTGGGGATCAAACCTGCAACCCAGGCATGTACCCTGACAGCAAATGGAACCTTTGACCTTTCAGTTTATAAACAACACTCCAACCAACTCAGCCACACCAGCCAGTGTTCTTTATGTTTCTATAAACTTTTTACATTGAATAATAGCAAGCACTGTGTCATTGTTATGGTTATAACAGACAAAAGTTCGCTTTTTACAAAAACAAATAGTCAAAATTTAAGGGAACTGGCTGAATAATGCTATATACATCTGGAAAATAAAATCATATTGAGACATGAAAGCCTTCAGGCATAGCTCCTAGGTCTCCCAACTTCTCACATAATTGCAGCAGTTCTCATTTACCCATTTAACAAATACTAGGTTCTCCAATGTTCCATCTGACAACAGGGTAGCTTGTGTGTTTTTTAAAAAACTGAAAAAATTACAGAGGCATACTAATTGACATAAAATGTTTGTTTTCTATAAGTTAGCTAAATAGAAAGATAACAAAACTTTATAATGATCCTATAAAGGAAATTATTTAAATTAAAATTTTGTGAACATTTAAAATTTTAGTTTAGTTCATCTGCTTCTAGTATTTCTTAAACAGATACGTTTTTAAAATTAAAAAAAAGGTTTTTTAAGGAAACTTTAAAACCTTCAGTTGATGTACATCTTATTTCTACACTTCAAAATGGCATAGATCCTAATTATGAATCAGGATAAAAGGGGCTACTTTAAATTAAAAGCAACATTATCTAACATTTTTCTCAAGAAGCCCATGACATTAACATGTTATTCAGTTTATAAATAATATGTAAAATAAGCAATGTAGTAGTATGTCAAACTACTTATTTTCTTAAAAAAACTTAACCCCTAAAATTCTAATGCCACTGTGTCTATATTAGTCAATCGTGCAAAGTACTTTTATATTCGACATGCATGAAATACATAGGTAAGTGATGTTAGAGTTGAATATAGTCCCTGCCCAGCACTAAATGTTTTAAAACACAATAAGCAGTTCAACATCTATCTGAAACTTCTTAGTTTCTTTTTATTTACATGCAGTAACATAAATCAGCATGAAGTTAAAAAAGAAAATTACCTAACAGATAAATCCCCAAAACTGCAAAATTACTAGCTTCCACAATAAATCAAAATATTTAAAAAAGTGCTTTACTGGAGACTTTACACCATCATTTTCCATTCCATCTGTCATTTTATAAACTAATTTATCACAGAGAAAGGAATACGAAAGAATGTCTATATGTTTTCTGTCTTTGTCATCCACTGCTTTCTCCTTGATAGTCAAAAGCAGAAACCAATGGCCTGTTCAAAATAAAAGTTTTTTAAAAGTAAGTTTCAAGTTTCTCCATGTAATAGCTCTAGTTCTAAATATACTTTTCATGTGACTTTTTAAAGCTTGATTCGCAAAATGAAAATGAATTACTTCTTTGAGAGGTGCTATATCTAAATTTACACTTTAACAGTACATTAGTCAGGACATATATATTGGAAAATACATCAATGCAACAAAAGACTCAGCTCTTAACCAAACAAATCCTACTGCCTCTAATACCGACCCCTCTGGCCTTCCTTTGCCAGAGTAGACAAGAAAATACTACCCAGGCCAAAAAAAAAAAAAAAAAAAAAGAGAGAGAGAATTGTTGCTGTTTGTGATTAAATCCAGAAAACAAAAATTATGGAAAAAATTATGGAAAAGGCTTTCCTATTTACTGTATTTCAGAAGATTCCAAGTTAAGAAATGTAGCCTGGTTATAACTATAGTTTGTTATAACTATAATCCCTGTGTAACAAAAATAAAGAAATTTATACTTTCCCCTTCTAAACAAATTTCAATTATTTTTAATTCCAAGGCCATTATTTCTTACCATTTGGAGCAAATGGTAAAGCTTATTAAAAAAACATCACTGGAATCTTTATCTTATCTATATATTTAAAATGATTTTTCACTTTATCAATAACACATCCTAAATTACATTCAAATAAATTTCAATCATACAACAAAGTTTAAAGTTAGTTGTCCCCTTTATGAAACACAAAGTACACACACACACACACACACAAACCAGAACTGAAGAATTTTTTCTCAAAGATTTGCATACAAAAATTGTAAGAGAATCTGCACTTACTCTTCACCCCTTTCTTCCCCTTTCGTTCCTTCTTGTACTGTTCCTTCAGTTTACTTATTAGTCCCTGGTCTACATCCCAAACCTCAGTAGTTGGGGAGAGGTCATCTTTATCTACATTCAGCATATTATTAAAAGAAAAAAAAATCAGCAGTTGGTAATACAAGCTGTTGGTAGTAAACTCTTATAGCTTTACATAACTTGATAAAATTGCACTAAAAGCATATACTCAAAATATGTTAAAGGTGCAGTCTCAGTTTTGGTATTCATAACTCAAATTCTAAATATTCATTTCATATATTTCTAAACATTTGATACTAGTAACAGTTGAATGGTAATTCATTTCTATGAATCACAAATTTGAAGGTTATTCTTTCAATACTGATCTTCTTTCAATGGACTGACACATTAGAAATCTAATGTTATAAAAATAGACCACTGCATCTTTATTAAAACATTAATAAAATTTATTCAGCCAGCATTATAAAAGCAAATGAATGAATTACATGCGAACTACTCAAAAGTGCAAGCTGGAAAGGTCAGTGCCATTTTATTGATGAAAGTATTCATGCATCTTCTATCACACTGATTCTGCATGCACAAGATAACTGTACTAATGGAGAGGCATTCTAGTCCAATAAATAATATATATAAATATATATAGTTGCAAAATAAATAAATATATATAGATATATATAGCTGCAAAATACAGTGTCTCAATCTCTACAAGGCATTCAGAGAATCACCACATCTGTCCCACTCCATCCACATGGTTCAACATCTCATTACTTTTTTTCATTGGCCTACCAACTAAAATTAGCAAATAAAACCCTCTAACTCCACTGAAGAATTTTTAGAAGGTTTTTAAAAAATTGATAAAACAATGACAAGCATGGAGAAGTAAAAATATACGTTGTTGTGCATTTGCTAACGATGACTATTTGCTATTTTAGCAGAACATAACAAACACGTATTTAAATACTTCTGCCACGAAAACATTATTCTATAGCAAACTAGAGGAAAACAACATAAAAAAGCAGTAGAAAAGTAAGTTTATTAGCATTATTTGAAGTACTAAGAATTGTCCTTCCTCTACTTATTTTTAAAACAGTCATGTTATTAGGAAGATTAACATGCTGTTACACAGTAACAACTAGGAGTTTACATAACCCTGTGGTTAAATAAAAATTACGAAATACAAAGGTTAGGTCAATCAATAAAACTGACAGAATAGTGTAATTTTAAGGAAAACATACTTGTTAACCTTTTATAATATAATATAACTCATTATATTCCGGTTCACAAGTCTTATTGTTAACTCCCTGGGCCTTGCTAACTCACTCTATACAGTGGACATAAAAAAAGCCTGTTTTCCCTCATTGACTGGTATATATAGTACATTTAAAACTGTCATATTTGAATGGCACACAGGAATTATTTAGTATACTTTGACTCTTTCCAAACACAATCGTTATCACATTTCCCCTTATGGAAAGAGCACTACCTGTGCTCTTAGGTAGTCAGAATGTAAAAAGCAAAATCCAAAGCTTTAAGCGAATCTCCCAACTTGGAATTACTTGAAACTATTAATAAGTTGTTCAAAATCAAAAATTATATGTAAGATTATTTATCAAATCTGCAAACTGGAATACTGTTCGCAATATAACTAAATACTGATTTAAAAAATTTACTTTCCATACCTAGTAAGTATGCTACATTAACAACAACTTGTTAAACAGTTAAGAAAAAATATGATCTATTAATCATTTGCCATCATATTAATAAACCTAACAATCCTTTCTGTATAAATGTTTATTTTTCAATTACAGTTGACATTCAGTATTATTTTGTATTAGTTTCAGGTGTACAGCATAATTTAGACAATCGTATACTTTACAAAGTGTTCCCCCAGGTATTTCTAGTACCCAACTGACATCACTCACAGCTATTACAATATTACTGACTACATTCCCTATGCTATATAGCCTTACCAGGCTATTTTATAATTATCAATTTGTATCTCTTTCACCCAGTCCCCAAAACACTCCTCCTCTCCAGCAACCACCATATGGGGTATATTTTTATGGTAAAATTATAACTGATAGGACAGAAAAATTTAATAACAAAGCCAAAGTTTAAAAACAAGACCTCTAGAAAAAAAATAAAGCTGTGCTTGTTCTAAAAAGAGTTATTTAGCAAAGGGTAGCAGAGTGGAAAGCAAAGAAATATAAAGGATAAGCTTAAGGACAAAAGAAGTGTTACTTGCAAGACAAATGAAGTCTAGAAAACAAAGGTAAACTTAAGCAGTGCAAAGAACAGGTTGGTGAATGCATATGTGCACAAACAACATCCTGAAACTTGCCTGGTAAGTATAGCTGATTTCATATTGCTTATAAAAAATAGTTAGGGGCAAAGGGGAAGAGCCACCATAATCTTCTACATATTAATTCTGTATTTTAAAAATCTACAGGAAAAAAAATACCAAGAAATGAGGTTGAAGCAGTTGTGGCAACTTTTCTGTTTCAAAGAAAACACAAATATGCACAAAAAACTGACCCTTGACAACTCACAACCACAAACATGTAAAATTCTATTACGGTAATTCTAATACTAAACAAAGGAGTTACATAAATCTACTTCATGTAACCTAAACTTATAATTAATGTTACTTTATGCATATATTCAGTACTTTATCCATTGTATTTAAATACAAACATTAGCAAGATGGTCCATCCAAAATGCAGATTAGGTGGAAACTACACTCACCTCCTCCCAAGAGCAAGTTGGAATTACAATTTAAATATAGAGCAATCCTAAATAACCAGCTGAAGACTAGCTGAAGTAAAGTCTTATAACTAAGGAATTACATCAAGACTGGCAGAATGGAGACATGAAAGAGAATGCCTGGCTCCCCCGGGGCAGCAGCTAGGATACTGGACAAAATACCTCAGTTTCAAAGGTTCCCCAAGCAGCACAGTGTCTGAACCCCAAGCCTGGGTCCCCAGCTTACAACAGCAGAGCTGGGGGGAGGTGCCCACATAACATCTGGTTGTGACAATCAGAAGAGATTCTGTCCACCAGGAAACCATAGGAGTCCACTAGAGACACAGGGGTCCTTTTAAAGTGCCAACAAATAAAATCTGGTTGCAGATACTCCCCTAGTCTCTGGTGGAGGGAAGATGAAACTGACTAGTCACATGAAGACTTGAGGGCTGTGGCTTAGGGGTAGAGCTGAAGAAACAGCACCAGGATATCTGTGCTAAATCACTTTCCCACATTGAAGACCCCATCCTTCTTGGACAGAGCAACCCACTTCATAAGGCATCAGCCTGTAAGAATTCAAAAGCCCCACCCTCTAGACTCCCTGTTGCTCCACCCTGCTGAAGCTTCTGCCCTGCTGAGGAATCAGCTGCCTGGGTGGTGAAGAGGACTGGGCAGGCTCAGGAGGTGTCAAAGGCTGAATTGTGTGGCTTTGTGGTGGGGGCCACTGTTCCTATGTTCTCATGATCCTGATTGGCACTTCACCCTCACCAGGGATCTGCTAAACCCACTTTCTAGGCTCCTAGCGGCCCCACCTTCCTGTGGCTCCACTCTGCCAAGCCCGGGCAGAATCTAGGACAGACTAAGATTTTTGACTCTGGAGCAAAGGTCACTTTCCTCAAAGGAGATCCACTAACACCATCTCCCAACTCCTGGTGGCCCTGGCATGATGAGATTGGGCTTCTCATCATGCCAGAATCTGGCAGAATCTGGGACAGAGTGATGACTCTAGGACAGGGACCATTTTTCCTCACACACCCACCCACTGCAGAGCCCTCCTTCCCAATAACCAAATCTTGATCTTTCTAGCCCTAATTACCACTGCTGGCCTCACCCTGACAATTCCCTGAGACTCTGCCCCACCACAAAGTATGCAAGCACCCAGAGAAAAGCAGCTAGATTTGATATCCCCTGGGATATTTACTGAGTGGCCTGAAACCCAGCACTGGCACCATGTCTGAACCTACATCAATCTGGTGAACATCATTCAACCCCCTACCTGGTGACTCACCAAGAACATAACTCATGCAACTTGAGTACCACCAGAAGCTCTTTCAGTGATGAACCTACAAGGTAGGCAGCAGGTAGACAGATCATAGGGTACCTTGAGTTTTCAGCTGAACTGTCCCTGGGCCTGGTGCTAATGAAAACCAGACTTGATAAGCAGCTTGGTCATTCGCATGCACACCCAGGCCCAGCAGGACAGAAACAAACTGTAGATTCCTTTGTAGCTCCAAACAAATTGCCCAGGACCAGTCACAAGCAGCACCTGACATTGGTCTGAACCAGAGTCCATCCCAGGAGGCCCCAGAACCACTATACTCAGTGGCCAGCTTCAGACAACATCAGAAAAGGATCCAATTATGGCTTCACCAGCAGCAAATCCAAAAGAGATCTCAGCAGACAGCAGACCATGAGGAGGTAAATTATGCTTCATGTGGTTAGCACCTATGCAGAAGTGTGGTCAGGTTTGATACTCACAGTCAACCAGCCAAGTGTCAACTCCAAGCATGAAAAGGGCCAACAACAATAAGAACTCAACTATAATGAGAGGGCCTAAACAACCTATCCAAGGGACATTCCTGAATAGACACATTATAACTAATGAAACTGATGCACAGACAAAAAATTCCCAATAAACAAAAATCCTGGACCAACGACTTCACAAACAAATTGTACCAAACATTTAAAAAGTAACACCTACCCTTCTCAAACTATTCCAAAAAATTCAAAAGGAGGGAAGACTCCCGATATCATTTTATGAGGCAAGTATTATTCTAATTCCAAACCAGATAAAGACACACAAAAGAAAATTATAGGAAAACATTGCTGATAAGCATAGACACTAAAATGCTCAACAAAATATTGGCAAACCAAATACAGCAATACATCAAAAAGATCATACACCATGATCAAGTGTGATTTATTCCAGAAATGCAAGGTTGGTACAAGATTTGCAAATCAATAAATGTGAGATACTACATAAACAAAATGAAGAATATAAACTACATGATCATATCAATAAATGAGGGAAAATAATTTGCTAATATACAGAACCCACTCATAATAAAAACTCTCAGTAAAGTGGGAGCAGAGGAAACATGCCTCAACATTAAAAGGCAACATATGACAAACCCACAGCAAACACATCATACTCAATGGACAAAAACTAAAAGTGTTTAGTTTCCCTTAAGACTGGTAACAAGACAGTGATGTTCATTTTTACCACCTTTATTCTACATAGTACTAAAAGTCCTAGCTACAATAATCAACACACACACACACACAAAAAAAAAAAGAAAGAAAGAAAACACACTCAAACTGAAAGGTAAAAAGTAAAACTGTCATTATGTGCAGTTGGCATGACCTTGTATATAAGGAACCCTAAAGATTCCACCAAGAAACTACTAGAACTGATATATGAATTCGGTGAAGTAGCAGATATCTGTTGCAGTTTTATACACCAATAATGAACTATGAAAAAGAGAAACTAAGAAAAACAATCCTATTTATAAGTACATAAACATAAAACATCTAGAAATAAATTTAACCAAGGATGTAAAAGACCTGTGCTCAGAAAATTATTACACTGGAAAAAGAAATTGAAAAAAGTAAAAATAAGTGGAATCATAAACCACATTTAAGGAAAGGAAAAATTAGTATCAATTAAAATGTCCACACTACCCAAAGCAATCTATAGAGTCAATGTAACTCCTATCAAGTTATCAATGACGTATTTCACAGAACCAAGATAAATATTCTAAAATTTTACATGGAACCACAAAACACAAAAATAAAAACCAAACAGCCATAGTAATCAACTAAGAAAAAAGTTGGAGGAATCATGCTACCTAATGATCATTCTATACTACAAGGCCATAGTAATCAAAACAGCATGGTACTGGCATAAAAACAGACATATATAGACCAATGGAACAGAATGGAGATCTCAGAAGCCATTCCATGCCCTTATGTACAACTAACAATTGTCACAGGAGGCAAAAACATACAATGAGGTAAAGACAGCTTATTCAATAAATGGTGTTGGAAAATTGGACAGAGATTTTCAAAAAAGTAAAACTAGACACCTTCTTAAGCCATATGAAAGAATAAATTCAAATAGATAAAAGGCTTAAATATTAGGCTGGAAAACATAAGAATCCTAGAAGAAAACAAAGGTAGTAAAATTTTGGACATTTTTTGGTAGCATTATTTTTTTCTGATATATTCTCAGGTAAGGGAAACAAAAAATAAATAAATAAATAAATGTGGCTACATCAAACTAAGAAGTTTTTGCACCGTAAAGGAAATCATCAACAAAATTAAAAGACAACCCACTGAATGGGAGAACATGTTCACCAATGATATATCAGGTAAGGGATTAATGTCCAAAATTTATAAAGAACGTATATAACACAACACCAAAAGCAAACAAACAAACAATTCAGTCCAAAAAATGGGCAGAGGACCTGAATAGACAGTTCTCCAAAGACATAAAGATGGCCAAGAGACAAATCCCATCAGAGAAATGCAAACCAAAATCACATTAAGATATCATGTCACATCTATCAGAATGGCTATCATCAATAAATCAACAAATACTTGTGAGGAAGTGGAAAAAAGAAACCTCTCTGCACTGTTGGTGAAAATGCAGATTTGTGCAGTCGCTGTGGAAAGCAATAGAGTTACCTCAAAAAAATATTTAAATGAAACAGCCTTATGATCCACCACCATTCCATTTCTGGGAATATATCTTAAAAAACTTTAACACTGATTCAACACAATTACCCTGACTGATGGGGCTCAGTTGGTTGGGCATCATCCCACAAAGTGATAGGTCACTGGTTCGATTCCCAGTCAGGGCTTAGGCTGAGTGAGTGGTCCCTTTGGGCCAAGTAGGAAAGGCAACCAATTGATGCTTCTCTCTCACATCATTGTCTCTCTCCCTCTCTTCCTCCTTCCCTTCCCCTCTAAAAACAAAACAAAACAGAAAACACCTCTATGTTCTATGTTCACTGCACCAGTATTTACAATAGCCATGATACGGAAGAAGCCCAAGTGCCCATCACTAGGTCAGTGGATAAAAAAGCTGTGGTACTTTTACACAATGGAATGAATACTACTGGGTCATAAAAAAGTAGGAATTCTTACCTTTTGCAACAATATAGATGGACCTGGAGAGTGTTATACTAAGTGAATTAAGTCAGAGAAAGACAGGTACCATATGATTTCATTTTTATGTAGAGTCTAATGAACAAAATAAACTAACAAAACAGAAACAGACTCAAAGAACAAACTGACAAATATCAGAGGGGAGGGAGCTTGCGGTGGGTGGGGAGGCACTAGGTAAAAAGGTAAGGGGTTAAGAGAAAACCTGGTAGACAGAAAGTATGGTGCATACCAGAGGGAAAGGGTTTTGGGAGGTGATAAAAGAGGGTCAAGGAAGAATATATGGTGATGGAGTGAGACCTGACGTGAGGTACTGAACACACAATACAATATACAGATGATGTATTATAGAGCTATACACCTGAAATCTATATAATTTTATTAATCAATGTCACCCCAATAAATTAAAATACATAAAAGTTATTAGGTGCTAATTATACTTTATAGTCCTAGAAATTTCCATAGATCAGTTTGAAAGTGTAGAAGAAATTAACTAAACATCATTAACATGTCTAGTCTTCATGAGAGAAATAGTAAAATTAGAAATGCTTACTAATATTTTTTATTGTTTGAAGAACTAAGAAGTACTAAAATTCAACAAGACTACCTAACATAGATTACAGAAGAAAAGCAGAATTTAACTTTCTAATAAGCAACAGTTCATAGGATAAAAGGGTTCAAAACTAGAGCTATTTGAGCAGATTAATAGTATACAATGTAACAGATATGCATAGCCTTATTCATTTTTAAAAATAATCTATGTCCTTTACCCAATAACTTAAACCTGAAAACCACCATCTTACCAATTATAAATTCAAATTTTAAGTAAGTGAATTAAATATAAAGGAGTGTTTGTATATCCATCTTGTTTGTTTTGAGAAAACTGAACGTGACACTTCTTGAATAGAAATAACAAATTCAGAAACACTGCAGAGATCCTATGACAGTTCTCAGTCCTTACAAAGAAACTTCTTGACCCATTTCATTCCTAAATGAGCCCTTTTCCTTATCAAGAATTTAAAAGGTCTAAAGATATTTCAGTCTCTTCTGGATTTACAAAAAGAGAGTCAGCTCACTCTCAAATATAAGTAGTAAAAGTAAGCAATGTAGTGAATGTTTTCATTTACTATAATTAGGTCCTCTCTTGATTCTTTGCTCTACAGTTAAAAGTCTTTGGACAGAAGGACGAATCAACTGTACATGATATAATTCTTTTACTAAAGAAACAATGCCATTTTATACAGATTAAATCCCTGAAATTTTTGTATATTCTTTTCATAGTCAGTTAAACTTCCAGAAATATCCATCCATCCATCCTCATCCAAGGGTATGTTGATTGTTTTCTAGAGAGAGGACTGCCTCCCATACACACCCCGATGAGGAATCAAACCCATAACCTTTTTGGTGTACTGGACAACACTCCAACCAACTGAGCCACTCAGCCATGGGTGATCATTTGTTTAAATAAAGATAATCTAAATGTACATCAACAGAGGCCTGACTAAATCGTAAAGGAACATATTAACAGAATATTATGCAGCTGTTTAAAACTGATGCTGCAGAAGAACAATGTATTAAGTGAAAAGTATGTGTTATAGAGCAGTGCATAACAAAATTCTTTGTTAATAAATGTACACATATTTATATGTAAATATTAACCATCGTTCTCTCTATATAGTAGCATTATAGATGACTTAATTTTCTTCTTCACATATAGTTGTGAGTTCTAAACCTCCATAAATTAAAACACAATTATATAGTATATAATTATAAAATATACCAGAAAAACATAGTTTAGAAATCACTGGAAAAAATTAAGGTATTTACAACATTGAGTGAGTTGCACAAAGAAGTGAAAACTTAGGTACTTTTACTATTTCTCCTGAGCAAAACTATTTCTTAAGAAGTGTAAACTTCTAGAACATAGCCATCTTCAAACAAGTACAAAAATGCATATTCAAATCTAAAAGGTAATTGTGGAATTTCTTCATATTTTAAATTAGGGTACCTATTCTCTTTCCACTTAGAAGAGAAGGCCTGAAAACAATACTTGATGATTATAAATGAGAAAGCTGGTAACAAATTTCATTTTGTTTTGTTTTTTTAAAATTTTATTGTTGTTGCATTACATCCATCCCCTTTTGCTCCCCTCTGTCCCCCTCCCCACCTTACCACTCCCCCCAAAGTCAATCCCACCAAAGTTCAGATCTTTTAAGTACTATCAGGATAATTAGTAAGTCTATTATTTAAGTTTCATCTCTCCTGCTATTAGCTATATTTTTCAGTTGCCATAAATAAATGAGGCATGTTTAATACTAGTGTGTTTCCTGTCACCAGCCTAGTATTTAAAAATCCAGTGATAATTCCTTTCTAGTAACTAGTAAGTTTCTAATGTGGTTTTCATGTAAAAAGTTAAGGTACTTAGTAACCTTCTCTAATATAGCTCTGTAAACACAATTTGAGTTCGACCTCTCAGATAACATGCTAATATTAAAAGATGATTAAATGACCATATTTAATAGGAACAACATACTGGACCTCAGTTATCACCCTAAAGTATTTCATACACTTTTATTTTATATTCTAATTGGGTTTTTAACTCCATATAAACAGAAATGGGTTGCCTTTTAGTTATAGCTGATTATTACTAGCATTACATATGCAATATAAAGTTGAATACCTTCAATAAATCATATTTGACAGAGCTGTAATTCAAAGTTAGTAGCACTATTACTTGCTACCAGTAAGTCAAATAACACTATATTAGACATACTGAAAAAGTTACATCTTCTTGAAACCTAATTCATTACCAAATTAACTAGTGGGAATTTAAAACTATACATACATCTACATTTTTTAATCTGCTAAAAGAAAAGAAACTGGATTTCTAAATTGACTAAATGTTTCGACTTTAAATCAAGACAAATTAAAAAAATAAAAATCCACTAAAAGCCATACATGAAACAGTTTTAGTCAACCCATCTAAATAAATTGGTGCAAATTATTCAATACCACTTCCTCTCAGTTTAACTGCTATGGTACATTCAGATACATACATTCCATATCAATTAATAATATGTCTTTAAGGGCTAGAATTTCTCCCATCCCTGTAATTCTTTTATCATCTTACCCCATTCTGTGCCATCCCCTGAACTCCTTGCTTCTCCAGCTCCTTCACCATCTTCGGCAGTCACTAAAAAGTCAAATTCTTTCAATGCTTCCTCAGTATCAGGATCATCAGTCAGGTCGGCAGCTAAACCTTCATTACCTATCTGTAAATGAAACATAAGTCAAGAATTACTTTTATCATAAATTTTAAAAGTTTTCACACAATTATGTTTACATTTGAACTTCAAATTTTTATATTATTTAGGTACAAAAGTTTAGATATTCCTCATAGTTTAGCAATTCTACATTATATCCTAGATAATGGTTTTCAACAGTGCCATGTTAGGATCATTAGAAGATGTGATACAAGTAATGTAGTAGGAATGATTAAAATGCAATGACCAAGAACAGTTACCCTTTTAAAGAACCATTCACCCACTCACATTGATGTTATACTGAATTGCCCTCACTCACTTTGAACTACATATGTAGTCCACAACTTACAGAGATATGACACATCTAATAAGGACATTAACTAATGTAAATCAATAGCGGTGTTAATTATAATAGGGTTTTACCTCCCAGAACAACAACAAAAAAGGAAATGTCTATTCAGACATGTTGCACACATTGAATTGTGACAAAAAGGTTAAAAACAGCTTTTATAAACTGGAAGCTTTTGAAGAACATTGGCTTTTTTCCCACATCACTACAACGGAAACTATCCACTTTTTTTTTTATTTTTCACATACTTGAAATACTGTACACTACTATGATAGTTCACAAATAGGTCACCCAAAAAGACTTTTACTCCTATAGGTACCCCACTAAAATAGATAAACCTATTTCTTAGATTATGAGCAAGAGTAAATTACTGATTCTTACCAAAGAATGAGATTGCTGAACATATACATTTTATACGTTTTTTATTCCCTCACCCAGGGTAGGAGTATCCCCACTGAAGCTTCAGTTAATACAGTATATCACCTATTTGCTGCACATAAAGAGAAAGACTGCAGCAATGATTCTTCATTGTGGCAGGAATGGAGAGACAGTTGCTTTATTAAAAACATGTTTTAAAACACTGGACTAATCCTATAATAACAAACTCTTTATTACCGTTTAGTGACTAATTTCTACTGTATGTAACTTAGTAAGAAATATCTAAAATTTTCAAGAGACATAAAATATTTAATGATCACTTCCAAGTTAAGTCTTAAGATGTCTCAAAAATTTCTATTGGAAATATGTGAGTGCATGTATTTTAGCTAATAAAACAGAAAATCAAGTTCCTACTTTGTGTTTATTAATCCGATGTTTGTCTTTTCCTTCGGGAATGCCTTCAATCATGTCATTTTCCTCTTCTTCGTCACTGTCATCAGCATTTTCTAAGAAATTGAATGTCTCAAGAACATCACCAGAAGGCCTGCAAGACAGGAAAAAGATGTAACCAAATATTCCAAAGGCTATTTCTGATATTTTTCTGGTAGTATAGATTCAAATGACAACCTATTTATAATGTATTACCTAAATATTTTACCTGAGAATTCTAAAGATTACGTTCTACAATTAAAGTGACTGTTCTTTTGATCTTCTCCAATATTTATTACCCAAAATACATTAATTACTATATCAAAATAAAATCCTACAGTATTAAGACACTCAAATGTGCTATTATTTCTCAAATAAATTTCTCAAATAATTCTCAAAATAAAAGCTATCATGATAGTGTACATACAAAACCCGATTGGCTCCACCAAAAACTTACTCGACCTAATAAGCAAATTTAGCAAAGTAGCTGGGTATAAAGTCAATATCCAGAAATCAAAAGCATTTTTGTATACCAATAATGAAACGACAGAAATAGAAGCAAAAAAACAAATCCCATTTACCATAGCAACAAGAAAAATAAAGTACCTAG
>PVIW01004825.1:0-121272 GCA_004026585.1 Noctilio leporinus | reverse complement strand
GGGGAAGGGGACAGAGGGGAGCAAAAAGGGGATGGATGTAATACAACAACAATAAAATTTAAAAAAAAAAGAAAGAAAAGAAACTGTCAAACTATTTTCCAAATTGGCTGTACCATTTTGCATTCCCACTAACAATACATGAGAGTCCCTATTGCTCCACATCCTAATCAGCACGTTATTGTCTTTAAAATTTTACCTATACTAGTACCTATGATTTTAAACTGCATTCCCTACTGATTAATGATATCTAACATTTTTCATATCTTATTTGCTAACCACATCTCTTTATTAATTTTGGGGGAAACTCAACTCTCTCCCATTCCATTTTTAATGAATATAGGACTATTCCATTTTTCTATTTCTTCTGTGGGTAATTTTTCCTAGGATTTATCCATATCATCCAAATTAAGAACTTATTGACATGTAATACCCTCTACTTTTTTCTTTAGTATTGCCCTCTTTCATATTTCCACTTTCGGTTTTTTACTCAATCTCTTTTTTTAGTCTTGCTATGGAATTATCAATAATAATTAATTGATGTTAATATTATCAAAAAGCCAAATTTTAACCTTTGCTGTTCTTTTTTTAAAATTTTTATTGTTGTTGTATTACATCCATCGCCTTTTTTGCTCCCCTCCATTCCCCTCCCCACCCACCCATCCCCCCTCAAGCTGTTCTTTTTAATCATGCAGTTTTCTATTTTATAAATGTATTGTTATATTTTTATTTCAATTTTTAATTAATATGCTGTTCTTTTCACTAATATCTTAAGATAGATGGAGGCTCATTAACCCAATTTTAGCCCATGTTCTAGCTATTCAGGGCTATTCAGATAGTGAGTGACAGAATGAATGATGCAGGAATAGAAAGCCCATGCTTAAAGTGCTGGGACTGTAACATAATCCCAAATGTATTCTCCTTGTACATTTCCTGTTCCGTTCCTGTTCCTTGCTGTGAGGATTTAGAAGTAAACTCACATAATACAGTGCTGGCCCTAGAAGGCATTTGGAAATTACTACTTTCTTTCCCAATGTTGATAAAATAATTATTTTAGCCTTTGTAGATATACAAGCTCGTCACCAAAGTAAAATGATCTTCACTGTACCATTACAGCTTCACCTCAGCCCTATTGCACTTGGAAGTATTGGACTGGCGAAAAAGTTTGTTTGGTTTTTTTCCACGAGATGTCTCTAGTAGTGCTTAGTTGTCTTCAACTTTATTTGAAACAATTCTGTTAGACTGTATTGCAACAACTGTCATAGCATGCATTTTAAGAAAAATTTATCAGAGAGGAAAAAGATGGCAACAGAGTAGAAAGCAGTGCTAATGGCGTTCTGGAGTGCCAGAGCAGCTGGAGGATAGGATAGGGAGCACGAGATGTCTGCAGGTCCCTAAGAATTGGAGCAGTCAGCATCTGGACTCAGGGCTGCAAAGCCCAGAGGCTGCAGAGACCTACAGGAGAGCAGGTGAGATAGTTCTAAACAGGCCGGCAGGCCAATGTCGGCTCTGGGCAGTGGTGGCTCTGCCCAGAGGGGTATCTCTATCTGAAGACAGGTCCAGGCTCCCTGGTGACTAGAAATCTAAGCAGTGTGGAGGACAGTGATTGTGAACTCTGGAGGGAATGAGGAATTGAACTCCTGCAGGGGAGGGACGGTGTGAGAGCCTCACTCTGGAGACTGAGAGAGAGGAAGCTCCTCACTGGGCCAGAGGCTGAGGAGAAGAGTCCTGTGGGGAGCAGGAGTGGGGGAACAGGAAAGTGCACTGGCTGGAGCAGCAAGCAGGCTGAAAACTGTGCCACTGTACCACTGGGGAGAGGGTGGCTCAGAGCCCCAACAAGGGGCACCAACACCAGTGCACAGACGCCCACAAAATCTTGGAACTGCGAGCCAGGAACTTGCAGCTGGTGCAACTGGCGTGCCAATTGCAGGCAACAAAGGCCTCCTCTAGGAGCTGGAGGGGGAGGAGTAGCATTAGCTGGCAGACTGCTCTGCGGACCTTCTGGGAGCCAGGGACATATCACAGAGGTGATGGTGAAAAACTCCTCAAAGTGCGGACTGCTTGGAGGGTTAGCCTTAGCCCAGGGGGAGCCAGGTGCCCATCACAGGCAGGAACTTCCTCCAGGAGCTGGAGGGGGAGGAGCAGCCATGGACACCACAGAAGCACCCAGCAGGTCTTCACACAAAACCATTGAGAGAAGGGAGGGTCCCAAAACACCAGCAGCACAGAAACCCAACCAGGCTACTGGAGGCCCAGCCTACCTGGTGGCTGACACTCAGAATCAGCCCTGACTGTGACAGCCATAGGCCCTACCACTCCAAGACCTTCACAGCTTTACTGTAGACTGCAGAGACCTGGCCAAGAAAAAGAGGCAGACTCAGGAAATGAATCACTGCTAATCTCAAGCACCTCGCTTATACTGAGAGCTACATGAACTATGAAGTCCTAACATATCCTTTTCAAAAATTACTTCCAACCCTTACAATTAGTGCATTTTAAGTAAATGCTATTTATACCATAGTGTATCCCAACTCATATATTTTTACTCCTCCCTTATCTCAATCCACCTAAATTCTCAAGACCCTCCTCCTACTCTTGATTAAAAGTCTACTCACTCTCCTGCTAAAACTCATTTCCAGTCCTCAATATAAGTATTCCTCCCCTCCCCAGCCACCTAAATCCTTTCTTTCTTTCTTTCTTTCTTTCTTTCTTTCTTTCTTTCTTTCTTTCTTTCTTTCTTTCTTTCTTTCTTTCTTTTCTACTAAAAGCACACAGGTCCTGGTTCCAGCTGGACCAATCAGGGATCATTATGATGAACAGGGAGGCACATGCAGCAACTATGTATATAGGCTTATACTGTTCACTCATGCTTGAGGCTTTCCGATTTTCCCCCTCCTTATTTCTATAGAAAAGATAAGTTGTTTTTCTCTGTCAAATCCCTGCTATCTTTGCTACTCCTTAGCACCCTTCAAAACTATCAACTTAATCATTTTCCCCCCTCATACAATAGTCTTAACATATCTACATCCCTATTAAGACTGGCTTAGTTGAAGCTGAGGGTGTGATTAAAAAGTGTGGATTACCTTGGAGGGTATGCATATATAGTTACATTTATAGGCAGTCGAAAGGGGGATTAAAGGAGAAGGATATCCCTGAATGTTTGGTTATTTTGCCTGGACCGGTGGTTCTGTTTTAGGAGCAGCTCAAAAACAGTGTATGAGAAAGGATAGAAGGAATGTCTCACAATCAGCCAACTGGAAGGAAAGGTGCAACATACAAAACCAATCCAAAATACAATCAGACAGCCCAAGTTAAGGACATAAAGGCCACTTCAAGAGCAACAAGTGGAGAAAACCTAGGAGACAGCAACGCTGAACTCCACAAATCTCCTAGCACAGAAGGGTGCTCCACAAAAGCAGGGAAGCAAAGCAGATTAATCCAAGAAAAAAACAAGCAACAACAGACACCCAAAATGGGGGGAAAAAGAATCAGCCCATCACCAAAAGGAAAGGAAGAATCCCCAGAAAGATCACTAAATGAAACAGAGGCAAACAAACTATCAGACATGGAATTCAAAATAATGATGATAGAGAAGCTCAATGAGCTCAGCCAGCTCAAAGAAAACTATAAACAACTCCAGGGGAACTACAAAGAATTCCAGGGAAGTTACAAGGAACTTACAGCTATACCAGCATCAAAAAAGACTTAGAAACTATTAGTAAGAGCCAGGAGGAAATCAAAAATACAATTTCTGAATTGAAGAATACAGTAGAAGGAATCAACGGTAGGCTAGAGGAAGCAGAGGACCAGACCAGCGAATTGGAGGACACTGTAGAAAAATATTCCAAGACAGTACAAGAGGATGAAAAAAGGCTGAACAAGAATGAAGAGGATTTAAGACAGCTGCAGGACAACATAAAAGGCAATAACATTCATACCATAGGGATACCAGAAAGAGAAGAGAAATAAGGAATGGAAAACCGGTTCAAAAAACTAATGAGACAAAATTTCCCTAATATGATGAGTGAAAATGTTACTTAAGTTCAGGAAGCACAGAGGATCCCAATGAAGATCAACCCAAACAGACCAACTCCAAGACACACTATAATTAAAATGGCAAATTTCAAAGACAAAGAGAGAATCCTAAAAGCATCAAGAGAGAAACAGCAAATAACATATAAGGGGACTCCGATAAGGCTATCAAATGATTATTCAACAAAAACAGTACAAGCCAAAAAGGAATGGCAAAAAATATTCCAAGTAATGAAAAACAAAGGTCTGCAACCAAGAATACTCTACCCAGAAAGGCTGTCATTCAAAATGGAGGGAGAAATAAGAAGTTTCCCAAACAAAAGAAGACTAAAAGAATATATATCTACTAAACCAGCATTGCAAGAAATGCTAAAGGATCTGCTTAAAAATAAATAAATAAATAAATAATGAAGAAACAGAGAGGTACAAAGTGGAAAAATGGCAATAAATAAGTATCAATCAATAATAACCTTAAATGTAAATGGATTAAATGTGCCAATCAAAACACATAGGATAGCTGAATAGATAAGAAAACATGACCCACATATATGCTGTCTTCAAGAGACCCACCTCAGAACAAAAGATCAACACAGATTGAAAGTGAAGGGATGGAAAAATCTTTATCAAGCAAATGAACATGAAAAAAAAGGCTGAAGTAGCAATACTTAATTCAAACAAAATAGATTTTACGATGAAGTCCATAACAAGAGATAAAGAAGGGCATTTCATAATACTTAAGGGAACAACCCATCAAGGAAAAATAACTCTGGTAAACATATATGCACCTAATGCAGCAGCTCAGAAATATATAAGGAAAATCTTGGAGGACTTCAAGAAGGATATAGACAGCAACACACTGATAGTAGGGGATTTTAATACTCCACTATCAACAAGGGACAGATCTTCCAAACAAAAAATCACTAAGGATGTTGTAGCATTGAACAACACTGTAGAGGAAATGGACCTAACTGATATATACAGAAACTTTCACCCAAAGACGCAAAATACACATTTTTTTCAAATGCACATGGAACATTCTCTAAGATAGATCACTTGGTAGGTCACAAGACAAGCTTCCACAAATACAGGAAAATAGAAATCATACCAAGCACCTTCTCAGATCACAAGGGCTTAAAATTAGAAACCCCTAGAGCAAGTAGAAGGAAGGAAATCATCAATATCAGAGCAGAACTAAATAACTCAGAGATTCAAACTACAATTCGAAGAATCAACAGGTCCAGGAGCTGGTTCTTTGAAAAAGTAAACAAAATTGACAAGCCTTTATCCAGACTCATCAAGAAAAAGAGAGAGAGGACCCAAATAAACAGAATCAGAGCTGACACAGGAGGAATCACAACTGATACCTCAGAAATACAAAAGATTGTAAGAAATTACTACAAACACTATATGACAAAAAATATGACAACCTGGATGAAATGGGCACATTTCTGGAAATGTATAATCTACCAAAACTGAACCCAGAAGAAGCAGAAAGCCTGAATAGGCCAATAACAACTAATGAAATTAAAGGAGTAATCCAAGATCTTCCAAAGCACAAAAGCCCTGGACCAAATGGATACGCAGGTGAATTTTACCAAACATTTAAAGAAGAACTAACTCCTATCCTCCTCAAACTATACCAAAAAATACAGGAAGAGGGAAGACTCCTAAACTCTTTCTATGAGGCCAATATTATTCTAATCCCAAAACTAGGGCAAGACACAACTAAGAAAGAAACCTACAGGCCAATATCTCTGATGAACATAGATGCTAAAATTCTCAACAAAATGTTGGCCAACTGGATTCAGCAGTATATTACAAAGATCATACACCATGTTCAAGTGGGTTTCATCCCAGGGATGCAAGGATGGTACGACATTCCCAAATCAATAACTGTAATACGCCACATCAACAAATTGAAAGATAAAAACCATATGATCATATCAATAGATGCTGAAAAAGTATTTGATAAAGTACAGCAACCATTTATGATAAAAACCCTCAGCAAAATGGGAATAGAGGGAGCATACCTCAACATCATAAAGGCCATCTATGAGAAACCTGAAGCCAACATCATACCCAATGGGCAAAAATTAAAAGCTTTCCCCCTAAAATTAGGAACAAGACAAGGCTGTCCACTTTCTCTACTTGTATTCAACATTGTCTTCGAAGTTCTAGCTATAGCCATCAGAAAAGAAAAAGGAATCAAAGGTATCCAAATTGGAAAGGAAGAAGTCAAACTGCCATTATTTGCAGATGATATGATAGTGTACATACAAAACCCAATGGGCTCCACTAAAAACTTACTCAACCTAATAAGCAAATTTAGCAAAATAGCTGGGTATAAAGTCAATATCCAGAGATCAAAAGCATTTTTGTATACCAATAATGAAACAACAGAAATAGAAGCGAAAAAACAAATCCCATTTACCACAGTAACAAGAAAAATAAAGCACCTAGGAATAAACTTAACTAAGGATGTAAAAGACCTGTACTCAGAAAACTACAGAACAATGAGAAAGAAATCAAAGAAGATACAAATAAATGGAAGCATATACCATGTTCATGGATGGGAAGAATTAATATCATTAAAATGTCCATACTACCCAAAGTAATCTACATATTCAATGCAATCCCAATTAAAATACCAATGACAGCCTTCACAGAAATAGAAAAAATACTTCAAAAATTAATATGGAGCCAAAAACACCCACGAATAGCCACAGCAATCTTGAAAAAGAAGAAGGCGGGAGGAATCACAGTACCGAACTTCAAACAATACTACAAGGCTACTGTCATCAAAACAGCCTGGTACTGGCATAAGAATAGACATATAGATCAATGGAACAGAATAGAGAGTCCAGAAATTAACCCAGAACTCTATGGTCAACTAATATTTGACAAAGTGGGAAGGAACATCAAATGGCGTAAAAACAGTCTCTTCAACAAATGGTGTTGGGAGAACTGGACAGCAACATGCAAAAAGATAAAGCTAGACCACCAACTTACACCATACACCAGAATAAACTCAAGATGGATAAAGAATTTAAACATAAGCAGTGCCACCATAAAGGTCCTGGACAAAAATATAGGCAGTAAACTTTTGGATATCCTACGTAGAATTATGTTTACTGATACTTCACCAAGGGCAAAGGAAATAAAAGAACAAATCAACATATGGGACTATATCAAATTGAAAAGTTTCTGTTCAGCTGAAGAAAATATCAGCAAAATTCAAAGGGAACCAACTGTATGGGAAAACATAATTGCCAATGATATCTCAGACAATGGTTTGATCTCCAAAATATATAAAGAACTAATGTGACTCAACACCAGGGAGACAGACAGCCCAATTAAAAAATGGGCAAAGGACCTGAACAGACAACTCACTGAGGAAGATATACAAAGGGCTCAGAGGCATATGAAAGAAGGCTCAACATCTCTAGTCATCAGAGAGATGCACAATAAGATACCACCTCACACCTGTCAGAATGGCAATCATCAACAAATCAACAAACAACAAGTGTTGGTGAGGATGCAGGGCAAAGGGAACCCTGGTGCACTGTTGGTGGGAATGTAGGCTGGTGCAGCCACTGTGGAAAACGGTATGGGGTTTCCTTAAAAAAATAAAAATGGAACTGCCTTTTGATCCAGCAATTCCACTACTTGGACTATACCCAAAGAATCCTGAAACACCAATTCATAAGAACCTATGCACCCCTATGTTCATAGCAGCATTATTTACAATAGCCAAATGATGGAAACAGCCTACGTGTCCATCAGTGGATGACTGGATCAAAAAACTTTGCTACATTTATACAATGGAATACTACACAGCAGAAAGAAAGAAGGAACTCCTACCCTTTGCAACAACATGGATGGAACTGGAGAGCATTATGCTTAGTGAAATAAGTCAGTCAGGAAAGACAAATACCATATAATCTCACCCATTACAAGACAATAATGAACAAAACAAACAAGCAAAACAGAACGAGATATTTGAATACAGTGAATAAGCCTTCAGTGGGCAGGGGAAAAGGGGCGGGGGAAGGGAGGAGGAAGAGGCAAAGAAAGGGAGAAATTTAGACAAAAACCTAATATGGAAGAACCATGGACATGGACAACAAGTGGGATTTACTTTGTGGGGGAGTGGGTGGGTGGGCAAAGGGACAGAGGAGCATAAAAAGGGGATGGATGTACTACAACAACAATAAATTTTTTTTAAAAAGAAAAATTAATCAAAATTGGTTAATTTTTGTGTAGCCATTTTAATATTGTGTAGCCATTTTAGTATTAAAAATATGCAACATATTTTATTATACTTTATTATTTCAAGAAAGGTGAACATGCAACAGAAATGCAAAAAAAGATTTGTGCAGTGTATGGAGAAGTTGCTATGACTGGTTGAACAAGTCAAAAGTGGTTTGTGAAGTTTCATGCTGAAGGTTTCTCACTGGTTGATGCTCTATGGTTGGGTAGAACAGTTGAAGTCTATAGTGATCAAATCAAGACATTAATTAAGAATAATCAACATTATACCACATAGGAGATAACCAACATATTCAAGATATCCAAATAAAGTTGTTGGTGAAAATGAAAAATGTGTCTTTTATTTTATGGAAAACTAAATGGACATTTTTTGGCTGACCCAATAAAATGACATTAGAATACCTGTGCTGGTGTAATAGGGGGAAACTCTCCCGAACCATAAATGGGGAGAGGTGGAGTGGCACAGAGGACAGCACATGAGTGGTCTACTGGCAACTGGGACGATGTGTGCATGACACAGAAAAAAGCGCGCACACGGGTGGTGTCAAAAACTAGGATGGTCATTGGATAGGAGGCACATATACCTTCCCATCTACTTCTCCATATACTGAATTATGGAGCTGGGGGGGTCTTTAAAAAGTGGAGTGTGTGCAAATGCCATGCTTTTTGACACCATCTACCCAATCCCCTGCCTGGTGGGTTCGTAGCTGGAGAGCTAAGTTTCCTGAGTCAGGACCTAGCCTGGTGGACTTTCAGTGTCCCTATCATAGTGCTCCAGGACCTGAGTGTTTGGAGCACAGCAGGTTTTGGGCAGCAGGCAGGGAGGGAGGCCCAGACCCAGCAAGCCCCATGCCCCTTCCTAGGCAGGAAGCTACAGCGGCTGCCACCCACCCACAGCCCACACCAGTGTGGGCCATTCGGCTACTGCCCCAGTGCAGCCTAGAAAGAATCAGATACCACACCCCTCCCTGGGCACTTCAGGCCTAACCAGGAGCACTGCAAGTGCTGGGAGCAAGACCAGTAAGAAGGGGACAGTTGGGAGAGAGAAGAAGAGTTTTGGGCCAGCAAGTCCTAGGAAGCAGGCCTCGTCAAGTGACAAGTCCCACACTCCTCCCTCTCATGTGAAGCTTTGGGAACCCATGAGGCAGCCACCCACAAACAGCCTGCTTGCTCTTCCAGCAGTTGGGACAGGGGTGGGCATCAAGAAATCTACTGTTTATATCTACAAGTAAATAAAAATTCCATTTTCCTCTCCGCTGGACTCTGTCTCCAGGGTTATTGCCTATAGGTGGCAGGCAGTGGGACCCCACTAGTTTGGTTACACCAAGATTTCTGGCTTGCACATCTATAACTCTCATGCTGTCACTTTCCACCTTTGCAGTGGGTAAATTCACTGCAAAGGTAAGGAAATGCTGTGTGTTAACTTGAGGCAAGGGCAAACGTTTAGACAGTACAGCCTTCATAACCAATCTCATGTCTTCCACCCAGCCCACCCAGCAGCACTCAAGGACCTACATTCATTTTGTAACAATTAGGAAATATGATCAAGTTCTGTAGTGGGAATATCAGTTTTAGACTATAATGGGAGTAGCTGCCTGAATCACAGTGATCCCAGCTATTCTAGAAACTTCTGTTGATAATAGTAGGAGGGGTACCGATCCAGTCTTGGAAGGTCAGAATCACTTCCTCAGAATTTAGAAACATCATAATTTAGTTCCTGATCATTCTCAGCAAAAATGTAAACAGCAGCTAATGGAGCTGTTGTTTTCCATAATGTTACCTGTGTTTGCCTAGATGAACATACAACATGCTGCTGCATGAGAGAAAAATTAAACAAGTGTGTAGAAAACAGAAAAAACTAGCAAAAAATAATAAAACAAAAACTAAAGAAACTTATTTTAAAAGATTTTATTTATTTATTTATTTATTTTTAAATATTTTATTTATTATTTCCAGAAAGAGAGGAAGGAAGCGAGGCAGAGAGGGAGAGAAACAGAGAAACACAATGTATGGTTATTTATTTATTTTTAGAGAGAGGGGAAGGGAGGAAAAGAGGGAAAGAAACAGCAATATATGATTGCCTCTAGTGTGCCCCTAACTGGGGACCCGGCCTGCAACCCACACATGTGCTCTGATTGGGAATTGAGCCAGCAAACCTTTGGTCCACAAGCTGGTGCTCAATCCACTGAGCCATATATCAACCAGGGCAGAAACTGTTTTATAAGAGAGAGATAAAGTTAGAGAAACATTGATGTGAGAGAGAAATATCAATCAGTTTCCTCCCTTACATACCCCAATCTAGGATTGAACCCGTGCAACCTACATATGTGCCCTGACCAGGAATCAAACCTGCATCCTTTGGGTGATGATCTAACCAACTGAGCCACATTGGCCAAAGAGAGATGGAACTTCTTGAGTTTCCTACAGAAGCCCAGCTGTGGGTTATAGATATCTTCTGAAATACTGCTCTTTTGGCCTTCATGAAATAGCTTTCATCTTAAATTCTATGCTGACTTACTGAGTTTCTTTAAGTTTTTAGGGATTTAGTCTGAGAATACAAGGCTGGTACATCATTTGCAAATCAATAAATATAATTCACTACATAAATTTTAAAAAGGATAAAAACCACATGATCATATCAATAGATACAGAAAAAAGCATTTGATAAAATCTGACACCCATTTATGATAAAAACTCTTGGCAAAGTGGGAATAGATGGGACATATTTAAACATTATAAAAGCCATATATGACAAACCCACTGCCAGCATCATATTTAATAGGCAAAACCTATAAGTATTCCCCTTAAGATCAGCAACAAGAGGGACATCTGCTTTCACCTCTCTTATTTAACATTTATGACATCTGGCAAAAACTATTATTGAAGATATAGTCTTTTACACTGTATAGCAAATCTTGTTTAAAAAAAAAAATCAATCTGATCACTTCCTAATGGAATTTAGTGCTAGTAAGAAAAACTTACCTCTCTTGAAAAATTCATGAGCTTTCTTATGTTAGACAAGGGATTATGTTACACATCCTGTTTCCTTTTTTTCCTCAGCTGCCAGGGAGCTCAGAATGAAATTTATGGTCAAATGATGATAGCAGCCAGAGGGAGGTGGGAGAGGAATAACAGTGGAAAGATGGGGAAGGGACTAGTCAAAGAACATGTATCAATGACCCATGGACATGGACAACAATGAGGGGAATGGTGTGGGACTTAGAGTTGGGAGAGGAGAGCAAAGGGGGGAAATTGAGACAACTGTAATAACAATAACAATAAAAATAAAATAAAAAACCAAATGAACATAATACCAAAGAAAATCTGCTAAGGACATTAGGGAAGGCGTATCAAGAGTGATGTGGGGTTTAAAAGACAGGGAACAAGAGGGCTGTGTATCTTATTTTCCTACTGGACTAGGAGCTCCTTGCTGAAATGATAATTGTGGCTTTTATTAATTTTTGTGTGCTCTCAGGGCTGAAAACAGTGCCTTCGATATAGCTGTGGACAGAAAGGTAGGGATGAGTAGAAGCAGGAAGACAGGAGAGGTGAAACTATATGTTGACAGCAGTTAATGTCTGAATTTCAAGGCTACACATTTGTTGAGTCACTGTATTCACTGAAGGGAAAGAAAAGGTGCCCCAAAGTAAATGAGGGATCTGTGATTGAAGTATCATATGTAGTTAGTGGTGACATGCAGAATGGCAGGCCCTGATGTATTTATTCCATCCTTGCACTTCTTAGCGCCTAGCTCATAGGTGGTGACCACAAACTACATGACACTGTTATTCCTTCTTCTTCTTCATCTTTTTTTTTTTTTTTTAATTTAAGATTTTATTATTTTTAAAGAGAGGGGAAGGGAGAGAGGCAGAGAGGGAGAGAAACATCAATGTATGGTTGTCTTTCACCTGTCTCCAGCCACCTGGCTGGAGACCTGGCTTGCAACCTGGTTATATTGCCCTGGCTGGGAATCGAACCAACAACCTTAGGTTTGCAGGCTGGCGCCTTATCCACTGTGACACCAGCCAGGGCTATTATTTCCATGTATCACCACCAGAGATACCAGGATGGCTGCCTCATTAGAGACCAGAAGACTCTGCAAGTCAACCAGATGAGATAATGGTAGAGAGTGGAAGTTCGTCTTCCAACTGACACAGAAAGAAGTGTGTGTAAAACACCTGGGGAATACCAACACACAGCCTCACTACTGATGACACTCCTCTGACTGCAAAGCACTCTAAAAGCTCCTCCTGGTGGCTCTGCCCAGGGGCCTACACCCACAATGGCCTTGCTGGTCTTTTGGAATGGCTGTGTGACTGTGGACCCCCCTTTCCAGACAGCTTGGACCATGGGAGTGAGGTCAATCCTAGCCTGAGTCTGGCCACCGAAGATGCCTAGTACAAAAGTCCTATTCAGGGCAGGAGTGAATAAGGCCAGGAAATGGCTTTTCTGTGTCAGAGCAGCTGCACATCACTGTCTTACTTTTGCCTCCATATTCCCTTCCTATTTCTCCAAGCAGTCTGGCTCCAAATACCTTCTCTTGGTCCCCAGGACTGGTTTATTGAGAAGCCCCACACTTCCTAAAGTGCTCCCCCATACTTCATGGAGCCTTTTTTCTCCAGCTGCTGATTGTGCTGAGCATGGGAATTCCCAAACGAGCCAAGCTATGAGTCTGGCCTGTTTGGAAGAGATATCTTGGGAGCAAGGAGTCCCAGCCCAGGGTTCCTATAACAGGAAAATAAGTCCCCATTACCCCAAAACAGCATTATTTTTGCTGTTTTTCTAGCAGCAAAAAACAGCAGGGATTAAGTCAGTCGAAGAAACTGCAGGAATCCCAAGCAGTTCCCCACATGAACGAACACATGCAATTATGCACTTACTCACTCTGATGTCCAGATATGGTGTGGCAGCTTGACAGGCACCAGTTGGATACATGGAGGAAATGTGTTCAACATCGAGGCAAGAGCTGGGAAACAGCTTTCTCCCAGACAGAAATATGGGCAGAAGCCACTGTCCCTTTTCCGAACCCTCCCCCAACCTCAGAGCCACAGAGAGGGCAGGTGGGTGCCATATCTGAGACTCCATCAACCTGGCTCACACTGTTTTCCCACTCTGGATATTCCCTGAGGTCCTGTCTCATCCAAATTACAGGTGTTAACAGTGGCTTTTTCACATGAATGGTTGGTCTTGGCTCACGTGTCACAACTTGCCAAATCCTATCCAATACACAACAGACAGCCTCATAAGCCCCAAGCCTCTGTACCTCTTGCTATATGGACCCAGGCCTGGCACTATCAGCAGCCAGCCTAGATTCACAGGTTGGCTCACCTGGGAATCCCCAAGCCCAGCACAATTAGCAGCCATCTTAGGTTGCTTTAATAGTGTAGGCAGTGTGGCCCAGGGCAAAACGCAGGTGGGGGCTGACCTTGGCCTGCACTACCTGGGAAAACTCAGAGCCTCTGCACCAAGTAGACAGCTACAAATGATATTGGAGCATCACCACCCTGCCCCTACACAGCTGATCCTCCATGGAGGGCAGAGGTTGGTGTTCAGTGGTCATAGCCCAATCCTTACAGCTGATTGGCCTGGGTAAATCAATCCCATTGACCTGCCAACAGCAATCAAGGCTCAACTACAGGGGATGGTATACTCAGCCCACATGAAGGGTACACCTCAAGTCCCCAGTTTGAGTGATAGGGGAGACTATGCCACTAGGCCCTACAGGATACCAACTAATTAGCCCATGCTATCAGCACAGGGTGTCATAGAAGCTCTACCTAATACAAAGAAACAAACACAGGGAGGCTGACAACTTGAGGAAACAAAATGTGGTCCAAATGAAAAGAGCAGTAGAAACTCCAGAAAAAGGACTAGACAAAATGGAGATATGCAACCTATCAGATGCAGAGCTCAAAACACTGGTACTAAAGATGCTCAAGGAGCTCTGGCTGGTGGCACAGTGGATAAGGCGCCGGCCTGCAAATCCAAAGGTCACTGGTTCCATTCCCCAGTCAGGGCACATAAGGTTGCAAGCCAGGTCTCCAGCCAGGAGGCAGGTGAAAGGCAACCATACATTGATGTCTCTCTCCCTCTCTGTCTCTCTTCCTTCCTCTCTCTCTAAAAATAATAAATAAAATCTTTAAAAAGAAAAAAGATGCTCAAGGAACCTCAATAGCATAAAAAAGATCCAGTCAGAAATGAAGGACACACTAGTTGAAATAAAGAACAATTTACAGGGAAACAACAGCAGAGTGGATAAAGCTGAGAATCAAAGCAATGATTTGGAAGCATAAAACAACTGAATGGAAAAAGAAGAAGGAAAAAAAAAAAAACACTAAAAAACCCCACCATGGATAGTGTAAGCAGCCTCTTGGAAATGTCAAGCAATCCAACATTCACATCATAGGGATGCCAGAAGGAGAAGAGAAAGAGCAAGAAGCTGGAAATCTATTTGAAAAAATAATGAAAGAAAACTTCCTTAATTTGGTGAAGGAAATAGACAAGGAAGTCTATCAAGCACCGATAGCCTCAAGATGGATGCAAAGGGGTCCACTCCAAGACACGTCATAATTAAGATGTAAAGGTTAAAGATAAAAAGAGATAAAAGGCTCAAGAGAAAAGCAGTTACTTACCTACAGGGGAATTTCCATAAGTCTGTCAGCTGATATTTTTAAAGAAACTGCAGGTTGGGAGGGACTGGCAAGAAATATTCAAAGTCATGAAAAGCAGGGACCACAGGCAAGAATACTCTACCCAGCAAAGATATCATTTAGAATTAAAGGACAGATAAAGAGCTTCACAGACAAGAAAAAACTAAAGAAGTTCATCATCACCAAACCATCATTATATGAAATGTTAAAGGGACTTATTTAGAAAAAGATCAAAACTATGAAAAATAGCCTTGGCTGCTGTGGTTCAGTGGATTGAGCATTGGCCTGCAAACTGAAAGGTCACTGGTTTAATTCCTGGTCAGGGCACATGCCTGGGTTGTGGGCTAGGTCCCCAGTTGGGGATGTGTGAGAGGCAACTGATCCATGTTTCTGTTATACATCATCAATGTTTCCCTTTTCCTCCCTCCCTGCCCCTCTCTCTATAAATAAATAAATAAATAAAATCTTTTTTATTTTTATTTTTAAATTTTAAAAAGATTTTATTGTGCTAGCTTCAGCAGCATGTATACTAAAATTGGAACAATACAGAGAAGATTAGCATGGCCCCTGCACAAGGATGACACGCAAATCTGTGAAAGGTTCCATATTTTTCAGGCTTATTTGAAGAATGAACTAAGGTATTTACCGTGGTTATTTTTGTAATCTGGTCAGTTAATAAAAAGAGACTGCTTTAAAATTGCAAAAAAAAAAAAAAAAAAAAAAAAAGATTTTATTATTTTTAGAGAGGGGAAGGGAGAGAGGCAGAGAGGGAGAGAGACATCAGTGTATAGTTGCCTTTCACCTGACTCCAGCTACAGACCTGCTGGAGACCTGGCTTGTAACCTGGTTATGTGTCCTGGTGGGGAATCCAACCAGTCAGTGACCCTTGGGCTCGCAGGCCAATGCCTTTTCCAATGTGCCACCAGCCAGGGTAATAAATAAAATACTTTTAAAAACTATGAAAAATAATATGGAAATAAATATATATCTATCAACAATTGAATCTAGAAAGCAAACTAAGCAAACAAGAACAGAGACAGAATCATAGCTACAGAGAGCATTTTGATGGTAGCCAGATGGGAGGAGGGTATGAAGGAATGGGTGAAGATGTGAGGGGATTAATAAGTACAAATCAATAGTTACAGAATAACCATGGGGGTGTAACAGTAAAGGAAATACAGTAGTCAAAGAACCTATGCATAACCCATAGACATGAACAATGGTGTGGGGATTGCCTGAGAGTGAGGGGTGTTGGGTGGAGGGGAGCAATGGGGGTAAAAATTGAGACAACTGTAATAGCATAATCAATATAATAGTTTAAAAATAAAATAAACAAAATAATGAATGAGATATATATGCATCAAAAATAAATACAGTACTGTAAATGTATTTTGTTATGATTTTCTTAACATTTTATTTTCTCTAGCTTATTGTAAAAACATAGTAAAGTAATACATATACTATACAAAATATGTGTTAATTGATTGTTTATGTTATTTGTAAGGCTTCTTTTCAGGGGGTTACAGTTTTATTTTATTTTATTATTCAATTACAGTTGTTCCAATTTTTCCCTATTGCTTTCCCCTCCCCTTTCTACCTCCCACATCCTTCCCTCTCCCTGCTCCCACAGTCAATCCCCACACTAGACCCTTCCCCTTCTTCCCCCCATTACCCCATCCCTCATTTCCTCTGGTCACTGTTAGTTTGTTCCTTATTTCCATGTCTCTGGTTCTATTTTACTAATTTGTTTGTTTTGTTCATTAGGTTTCACTTATAGGTGAGATCATATGATATTTGTCTTTCGCCACCTGGCTTATTTCACTAAACATAATGCTCTCCATTTCCATTCATGCTGTCATAAAGGGTGGGAGTTCTTCCTTTCTACTGTGTGGTATTCCATTGTGTAAATGTACCACAGTTCTTTGACCCTCTCATTTACTGATGGACACTAGGCTGTTTTCAGCACTTGGCTATTATAAATAATGCTGCTATGAACATAGGGGTGCATAGGTTCTTTTGAATTGGTGATTCGGGATTCTTAGGGTATAATCCCAGCAGCAAGATCACTGAGTCACAAGGCAGTTCCATTTTTAGTTTTTTGAGGAAATTCCATACTGTTTTCCACAGTGGCTACACCAGCCTGCATTCCCACCAACAATACACTAAGGCTCCCTTTTCCCCACATCCTCACCAGCACTTGTTTCTTGATTTGTTAATGATGGCCATTCTGACAGGTGTGAGGTGGAATTTCATTGTGGTTTTATTATGCACCTCTCTAATGACTAGTGATGCTGAGCATCCTTTCATATGTATATGGACCCTGTGCATGTCTTCCTTGGAGAAGTGTCTGTTCAGGTCTAATTAACAGTAGGCTATTAGTAGTTAAGTTTTGGGGAAGTCAAGTGTTATACATGGATTTTGGACTGTGTGGGCAATTGGTGCCCCCAACCCTCACATTTTTCAAGAGTGAAACTTACTTAAAATAGCTGATTGAAAGTCTTTGTCTAGTAGGTCCAATGCCTGGGCTTCCTCAAGGGCAGTTTCTGTTGTGTACTTTGTTTTCTGTATATCAGCCATACTTTATTTCTTTGCATGACTTGTAACTTTTGTTGAAAATTGAATATTTTAAATGATATAATGTGGAATTCTGGAAATCTAATTCTTCTTCTGCCAGGTTTGTTGTTTATTTGTTTAGTGATATTTCTAAACTAACTCTGAAAAGTCTGTATTCTTTGCCATCAAGCCAATTAAGTCTCTGCTCTAATTAGTTCTCAATAATGATTGGATGGAGATTTCCTAAATGTCTAGAACCATTAAGTCCCTGTCATTGCCAAAGGCTCTGCATGTATGTTGGGCTATACATGCAACACTCACGTGGGCAGTTGACTGCTCTACATTATCCTTCACATTCTACTTGCACAGAATCTCAAGGTCAGCCAAAAGTAAAAGTTTAGAGCCCTCTTAGGTCTTTCTTGAATTGGCACAAAACCTTGCATGTGCACGTGGCCTTCTAGATTTCTTGGAATACATCTGAGCTTTCCAAAACCCATAAGGGCATCGCATTCCCAGCTTTTCATTTTAAGTTTTTTGGTTAACTTATTGTTTCTAGAACTATCATCCACCAGCTCTGACAAACATAAAATTAATCAACTGTCTGTTATTATTTTGACAAATTCCCCAAGGTTAAAACTTTTCACACTAGGTGAAATCCAAGTCAGGCAAAATAGAGGGAGCCAGTACAGAATCCTCCAAGAAACACCAGATAAGTCAAATAATAAAAATTTGCTGGTAATGAGGCTTTGAAGGCTCTGTAATCCCATTCTTCTCCCTCAGTGAGTGCCATGCTCCTAGTGTCACTCTGATTGTGAGCTATCGGCATTTAAGGTAACACAGAGGTGGAGGTGGACTATGGGAATATGGCAAGTGAAAACTTGCTGTTCTTACTGAGATTAAGCCACTTTTTCTTGAAACAACACTTTACAGAGTATTTCAAGTCTCTGGTTAATTTCCAGAGTTCTGTAAAAGTTGATTTTAACAATTTGTGTCAGTTCTCTCATTGCTCTAATGGAGAAAGTTTTCAGAAGTCATTAATCCACTATTTTCTACGATTGAGCATTCTTAACTTATATGTGACTACTGTCAATTTTGTGATAGTACCTCTGTCATAAGATTGTTGAGGATGAAACATTAGCTCATCCACAGTGCAGAGAATACTGAATCCTCAACTAGCCTGTGGATACCAAAGTGAGTCAGACATAGCTCTTGCCCTAGGGGCACTTTCAGCTGGTGGTTAGGAGGAACATAAGCAAAGCTAAATTGAGGAAAGAAGTACTAAATTTTAGAAGGGTCAGCTTATGGTGGCATGGGAGATTAGCATGAGAAGAAGGCTAGGAGGAGATTAGGGAGGCTTCTGGGACAGAGGCTTTCAGCATTTCCAGTGACCAGAGCTGATGTAGCATTACAGGGCTCCAGTCCAGCACTCACGTGTCACAGAGGAGCAAGTTCAGGTGGGAAATAATTGGTTTAAGACCCATGGACTGAACAAATATAACAGAAAGAGTCTATCACACAGCCTGTACAGTCACTGACCACCTATGTGCCAGGCTTTGGCTAGACACACTGAGAAGGATATAGTGCTCTCATTGGATACAGGTTTTCCTGTGCTTGCTGAAACTCTGGTACCAGCAGCAGCACAATGGCAGCTTGGGGGCAGGATGGGACCCCAAATTATATTGTTTGGCCTCCATGAACTAGTTGCCAACACTTAAAAATCCAGAGATTTCAAATAAAAATCAGGTAAAAGCAAATCTAGCTATAGTGAACCAGAATTCTGACCTGGCAAAATTTGTCTGGAGCCACACAAAACTGTACCCTTTAGACAAGAATGAGCTGCTCTCAGCTCCACCATAGTCTTCAACATCTATTCTGTCTCCTGGACTCTGAGGCCGAGTGTCACCTGCCTCATGTCACCATTCTTAAATGTTACTTTTTCTTTTTCTTTTTTTTAAGATTTTATTAATTTATTTTTAGAGAGAGGGGAAAGGAGGGAGAAAGAGAGGGAGAAAGACTGAATGTATAGTTGCCTCTGATGAACCCCCAAATGGGGACATGGCCTGCAACCCAGGCATGTGCCCTAACTGGGAATTGAACCCAGGACCCTCTGGTTCACAGGCAGGAGATCAATCCACTGAGCAACACCAGTGAGGGCTAATTTTCTTTCAGTTGAAATAAGATGTAAAGGAAAGGTCTTGTCTCCGTATCTCAATCTAAGCAGTATGAAAATTAAAACTAGACCAAGAAGATAATGTGTTTAAAAAGAAGAAGAGATAGCACATTTCTTTGTGGAAGTGAACTCTATTTCTATATACTTAGGCCATTGTACATCAAACCATAAGGAGGACCCATGACCAATGTTCAGAAGAAATGAGAAAATCAAATTATTTGACTAAAAAGGCTATAAATAAAGGTAAAGTATAAATATGATATGAATAAAGTATGTAACATGCCTGTGAAACACAATGATGGAGCTAGTGAAAAAATACCATGGCACCAAAACCTTTCACAGATGGCAATTAATAACAAAACAATCTGCCGCACACAACAGAAATTATATACCTTAAACAAAAGCAAATGTTTGAGATTTTATATCTAACAAAAAGCTAACAGTATGTTGAAGAAATGGTAGAATTTAAAAGGTCATGGACATTTAAATAAGTCACTTACAGCATTTTCAATTAAAATTATAAAGTACAGTTTCAAAATATATGACCAGTCAACCACATTTTCCACTGTGTCCATAAACATTTGCATAGGCCTGGAGAATTTTTAGGCCTGGTACTACAATAAACACAACACCAGCATGCATGCATGTGACAATGTTCTTGGAATGTTGTTGTCCTAGACCCAGAAACATAAACCTAGTGTTTTTTCTAAAACCATAGATACCATCCCAAGGTATAACCTTATGCAAAAAAAAAAAAAAAAAAAAAGAAAAAACCCTTTGAAATAGTAATGAACCAAAAACCCAACCCTGATTTGGCTTGCAGACAATTGAATAATCTACTTGAAGAATCTGGAAGCACAACATGGTAAGATAGAACATTTATGTGGAGGATAGATGAAAGCTGCTGAAGAGGATATTTTTTGAACTGCTGACTGAAATATACTTACTCATGTCACTCAAATGGGAAGTCCTACCCTAGTTTATCTGCAAAGACTAGGGTTTAGGGTTGGCATGCTATGCATTTTAACAGGTGAACATTGCTCTCTGCATGGGCTTTGACAAATAATTACACCAATTCACAAGTCAATTCACTTATTCCTAATGACACAATGTCTATTAAATTAAAAAAAAAATAAGTTTATTGATTTCAGAGAAAGAGGAAATGAGAGAGAGAGAAACATCAATGAATGGCTGCTTCCCATATACACATCAGGGATTGAACATGCAACCTAGGTATATGCCCTGATCGGGAATTGATCCCCCAATCTTTTTGTGTTCAGGATATGCTCCAACTAATTAAGGCATGCCAGCCAGGGCATGACACAATGTCTTTAAGAATCATATTTAGCAAGATATAATTTTGTCTATGTATCTATAGATAAATCAATTTCCAGAACTGAATGCTATATCTACAATATATTCTCCAAATTTGTTGAGATAAAGACTGAAATCTTTATTTGCTATACATTTCTGTCCAGGTTTGGTACCCCTGCCTTATATCAACCTCCCACTCAATTAATAAAGTCTCGTATATTTCAGTATACTATTTTAAAAAGAGGCTTACTTAACCCTAATCAGAGGACAGTTCCCTACTGGTAGAGGCTAGCTATCCCTCCCTTCTTATGTACTCAACAGAGCCAGAAGCACAGTGAGTGCTCAAAAAACTTATCCAGTACACCTCTCTCTCCTTTTGGGGACACTGTTCTGACCACATTTAGTTCTTCCTTCACTACCTCACCTCCACAATTTTTTGGTCTTCGAGACCTCATTCCAGACCTAGAATAAGGCGGGGAGAGCAGAGAATATTTGGCCAGTCACCATGCAGTTAGTACCTAGCCTTCCAGGCTCTGTGGAGAGGACAGAGAGCTAAGCCAAATCAGACCCAGTGCCTGCCTCAAGAAAACTCCCTCTGGGGCATATTCTAATAAAAACCACCAAATAATGAGTGAGGAAGGAGACAATGACCATCTCAATGGGACCAAAGGGCTCTGAAATGATTACTGATCAATTTCTAAAGGATGGGTAATTGTACCCAAAGAGAATGGCTGAAGCTTTCCAGGGAGAAACAGAACAACTTGTGCAAAGATTCAGAAGAATATGAGAGAGGGTAATTCACCTTAACTAGAACATAAAGTTCTGGGGAAAGGAGTTGGAGACCAGCTTACACCAATTCCTAGAAGTCATAATGACAAAAATAGTGAGAAGCTTGAGAAACTCAAGAATTGTGAATGAAGGAGCAATGGGACAAACTGTACTTTAGGAAAATCACTCTGGCTGCTGTGAGAAGGATTGGAAATGAGGGCAAAGCAGCAGGCCCTGTAAGAAGGCTGCTTGCAATGGGGTAAATTAAGGCACTGTCCTAGGGGATGTCCTAGAGATGCCAATATGGTGGAATAGAATAGCTGCCAAGGTGAGGGCACTATGTGGGCCCTGCTCTACAAACTGCCCTCTGCAGAAGTAGTTGTCAGGTGGCCCTTAGGAGGCCCTCACCTGCATCCTGGAACTTCCTGGTTTCTCCACCTGGGCCTCCCTGGATTCTGGAGCCTACACAGCTTCAGTGGGAATCAGTTTAGAGATTTTTGTGCCCCAGTCCCACTGAAGAAATGTGGCTTTCCAGGCCCTGGCAGACACAATGACCATCCTCTGAGCCTAAGCTCCCATTTCCATAGCTCTCATTCACATAGATCAAAGTTCCTCAACTCTTAAGAAGTTTTTTGGGTCCTGAACAGGTAGCTCAGTTGGTTAGTGAGTCATCCCAATATGTCCAGGTTGCAGGTTTGATCCCTGGTCAGGACACATATAAGCATCAACCAATGAAAACATATATAAGTAGAACAACAAATCAATGTTTCTTTCTCTCTCCTTTTCTCCCTCCTCTCTCTCTAGAATCAATAAAAAAATTTTAAAGTATTTTTGACTAGTAGGAACATAACATTTATATTTTGCAAAATCAAACTAGCCAAGAAAATTTATTCATTTCCCTTTCCTACAGTTTCTAGTTCAAAACACAAGTGAGAGCTTATTTCCCACATATAGAATTATATGTAGCCCTGGCTGGTATAGTTCAGTGGATGGAGCACCAGTCTGAGGACCAAAGTGTCAGTGGTTCGATTCCCAGTCAGAGCACATGCCTAGGTTGCAGACCAGGTCCTCAGTTGGGGGGCATATAAGAGGTAACCACACATGTTTCTCTCCCTCTCTTTTTCCTCCCTTTCCCTCTCTAAAAATAATTTTTTTTTTTAAGTAGGACAGAGATTTTTAAAAATTATATGTAATATAACCTGCAAAATAGATCCTACCCACCTTTAAGAATCTCTCTATTAGATCCTCGCCTTTAACCATATACCTGACAGAGGTTACTGACCTCATTTTACCTAAGAGGAAACCAAAACTATAAAAAGGTATAAAGCGTATGTCTTTCACACTCTGCCTCTAGGCTATCCCCCATCTGCTGTGAAAGCAGCCAGGGATCCAATTCCACTCTGTGCAAGGACTACACTGGGTGACCTTGGACAATTCTTCACTGAGACATTTTCCTTAGTGGTAAAAATGAGTATTTTACTTGACATATTTAAAATTATAATTACAGAACTCAGTAAGGATCTGTTTGTTAATCTTTTAGTTTTTTTTTTTTTTAAATGTTATTTTAAAAGAAATTCTTTTACTCAACAAATACTGACAGTACACTGAATGTCAAGCCATACATGGGGTCCTAGAGACACAGTGATGTACAAGACAAAATCCCTGTTCTTATGAATAAGTAGTGAGGAAAAGCAGCCTCTGAACAAATACGCTCTACAAACAAGTTACAGTTGTGCTGAATCCTGCCAAAGCAGAGCTAAGTGCACTTGTAACAAGGGATGAGGCCCAGATGAGGCTAGGGCACTCAATAGGAACCTTTAAGCATAGCCAGGATGGTGCTGCTGGCTGGAGGAAGAGCTAGTGGCATGGCTTTCCAGGCTGACCGGAAATAACAGAAGTGAGTAGAGAAAACCATCCCTAAACTAATCTCAGGAGTGTACCCTGATGGGAGAGTGCCTACATACTGTTGCGAGGACCTTGCGCAAAGTACAAGGGCACCCTGGATGCAAAGGCGACAGGATGGGGGGAGGAGGGACGAACGCTGTAGTCTCCACCTTGAAGGCTATAAGCGCCCTCTGCTGGTCACAGATTCAAAGCCGCCCAAAACCTAACCCAGATGGGAAAACAAGCCCAGAGAAGAGCCGGCCATGAGTACTCAGTGGCCTCATTTACTGCCGGGGTGCACTACATACAGAACAGGTCTCGGGCCTCCAGGAAGTAAAGACAAGCTGGAGTTTGTTGACAAGTCACAGTCCCGTAGCAGCGGCAGAGCCTTCACCCCGCCAGAAAATCCCACCCTCCTGGTCGCGCTTCTGCCTGGTGAGCCAACCCCGCCAGCCACCACTCTTTGGCCCCACTCCTGCTGCGCATTGATGCCATTCATTTAAACTTTTTTTTTTTTAATTTATTACTTTCATAGGGAGAGGAAGGGATGGAAGCAATGAGGGAGAGAGAAGCATCAATGTCTGGTTGCCTTTCACCTGCCTCCAGGTACAGACCTGGCTGGAGACCTGGCTCACAATCTGGTTATGTGCCCTGACTGGGAAACCAAACCAGCAACCTTTGGGTTTGCAGGCAGACACCTTATCCACTGTGCCACCAGCCAGGGACAGGCCCCATTCTTTAACCCACTAGCTCTGCTTCTCTCTAGCCTTGGATTTGCATCACCCTCACCCTGGGACGTCATCACCTTTTGCCCTAACCCCTATCCTGACACTTGGCCAAGACCCTTGCCCACTCCCTTCTAGGGGCATTCGCCCTTGCCATTACCTTTACCTTTGCACTGACCTTCACAGCAAACCTTACAGTGGCCCTGAATCAGCACACCTTCAGAGCCCTTGAGCCATGCTGGACCTGCGCCTTGGCCTCACCTTTGCCAATATATGTCCCTGGTCTTCCATCTCAACCTCAACCCTCCCCTCTAAACCTGGTTTTTGACTTGGACCTCTCACCTGGGTTCATACCTGGCCTTCATCCTCACCCTGATCCTGCCATTTGCCTTATCCTGACCTTCTCCCTTAACCTTGCCCTGATCATCAACTTAGTCCTTACTAGCATCGGTCATCCACCCCTATCCTTGTTTCTACCCTCACCTAACTCATATCCTGACATTCACTCTCACCCTGAATTTCATCCTGGCCCTGACCCTCACCTTCACAATGACCCTCAGCCTCCCTGTTACACTGGCACTTGCCCAGACCCTAACCCTAACTAAACCTGGTGCTCACCATGACCCCTAACCTGGTCCTCACCCCAACTTTGGGCCCTGAACCTGAGCCTCACTCTGGATTTGGTCTTGGCCCTGGCCCAGTTCAGATCAGTTAGTGTAAGGGTGAGGGTCATGATCAAGTTCAAGGTCAGAACAGATGATAGTTACAGTTAAAATGGAGGTAAGGTCAGGGACAGAGTGATGACCCTTGGGCAAGATGATGAACCTTGTTCAAGTGAGGCCTGGTCTAAAGTTGAAGGTCAGAATCAGAATGAGGGTGGGGAGTCTCATTCATGATAGTATTCTAAGAATGACCAGTTTGACAAATTATCATTGTTAAGGGTGAGTCAAGGTCAGGACAAGTACGACAGCCACGTTAACAGTCAGCATAAGGATCAGAGTCATATGAACCATCGAAGTACGTGTATAAATGCCAACTACAGGGTCAGTATTAAGGTGAAGGTGATGGCCAAGTTCATGGACAAGGTTAAATTCTAGGTCAAGTGGGGTCAGGACCAATGCCAAGATCAAGGTCAAGTATGGGTAAGTAAAGGTCTGGCAAAGAATTGGGTGATGCTGAGTGTATATGTCAGGGTTGGGATGATGAGTAGTAAGGGTCAGGTTCAGTGTAAGGCTTGATGAGGGTGCTGGGCAAGGTCAGGGTGGGTTAAAGTTTAGGGTCCTGAGTGGTGCTGGTTGAGTCAATGGTCAAGGATGTGGGTCCAAGTTCCCATTTATGTGGAGGTGAGAGCTATCAGAAATTGAGCCTGACTGGAGCTTAGAGTCTACAGATGTGTCCAGAGAAACAGGCAGAGGCCAGATCCTGAAAACATCTTTAAAGACATATGCGACAGTCAGACTTTCCCTTGAAAGTAACGGGTTGTGTTTTGCATTCCTTCTCAAAGCAATGACTGTGGCAGGGTTAGTCACCTGTCCTCAGTGCTTACAGAAGTTTATTTCCATGGAGCACAGAATGACTATTTTAGAATAAAAGATTACTCAAAATCCCTCTAGTCCACCTGTTTTTTATCTATCCCTGAACCAACACCACTGTCTCAGTATTACAGCCCTATAACAAGTCTTGATATCTGAAAAGTTAAGTTCTCTTATCATTTTTCTTCTATTTTTGCCTCCTCCTCTCAACCCTTTCATTTCATGTATATTTTACGTCTGTCCTATCAAATTATTAAATAAGAAAAACAAGAGCCAGATGGAATTGCATTGGTATTTACTGACATAACAAATGAATTTCAGGAATGCCTGTCTCCTTATTTACTTGGTATCTCTAAGTAAGACGATGGTACATCTGGTCCTGGCTCACCCTTCTCCAAATGATGGAGATGTTTGTAAACCAGATTAAGGTATTTGGTTTACAATCTGAGCCATCCCTGGCCTTGACTTCTGTCCCCTTACCTCCACATGGGAGCTCCATCATATAAAGCCCCTAGGAAACCCCTAAGACTAGAGTAGCCATGAATGAAGCCACTTTCCCAGTGACCACAGAGAAGTGAGAACCAAATGATGCCACCTCAGCCATTTCTCTTGAAAAAGATGGAAGAGGGCAGAACCCAGGCAGAACTATGTAGGGTTTTTAATAATAAATCTCAAAACAGAACAAGTGTTTAATATCTCTGAGAACAAAACCAAACCAAACCTACCTCCCTTCCCACTAGGGTTTTGGAATTGAGGATATTGTACACGGCGTTTCCATAGATGACTCTACCAGGACCATCCCTGACCAGAAGGGCAGTGCCTGGAGAAGCAGCACCATGGCGAGCATGGTAGTGGGCCCACTGTCTCTTTTTTTTTTTTTTTTTTTTAAGATTTTATTTCATTATTTTTAGAAAGAGGGGAAGGGAGAGAGGCAGAGAGGGAGAGAGACATCAATGTATGGTTGTGTTTCACCTGCCTTCAGCCACAGACCTGACTGGAGACCTGGTTTGCAACCTGGTTATGTGCCCTGGCTGGGAATCGAACCACTGTCTCTTTTTGATGGGTAAGTCAGCAGCACACGGAGGCTGAGGGCACAGTCTGTTTCTTTCTGTGCCGGGGATGGACACCCTCTTCTCCTGGCTGGGGCAGGACCAGGTGTGGAGTGAATCCAGTGTGGTCCTAGTATGGAAGGTGGAGCCAGGCTGGAGCAGAGGAACAGGAGGCCCACATGGCCCTGAAACACAGGTCAGTGGGGCCTCAGCCCTCAGGGATGAAGGGCTGAATCAGCTCTGGGTTCAATAGCAACTCCTCAAGGGGCCGGTCCACGTGGAAGTCATGGACGTTGGGGGGCCCTGGGTGGGCTTTGGGGGCCAGTCCCCCTGGACGCTGGGGAATTGGCAGCTCCGAAGGATGGGCAGGCAGGGGAGCGGTGAAGAAGTATTGGTGCAGGAGGGCCTGGGGGTGGTAAGCAAGGAACAGCATAAAAAAACCAATCACCTCCCCATTTCAGCCTCAGCTCACTTCCCTGAGGTGAGACCAATTGCTACCCTGCACAGGCTCACTTCTCTGTCTGCTCATCCACTCAGCTGACTCACATCTGAATGCTGACTGAGCACTGCTCAAGAGGCTGTGGATGTAGCAGTGCCCAGCACACTCCATGTAGTTGGGGGTGGAGGACAATAAACAAAATGAAGAAGTAAGACAGCGCATCTGATGACTAGTGATGGAGAGGCAGCAGGCATGGAGAGGAGGCCCCCTAGGAGGTGGCACTTAAGCAGAAACAGGAGAGGTAAGGCAGAGGGACAGAAGTACAGAGATCCCAGGACATAGAGGGAGCCCTGGTGCTGGAGGGGAGTGACTGACGGGGACAAGAACGAGCAGAGTCACAGAGGTGACAGCTCTGCCAGGTGGGAGGAGACACTGAATGGGCAGGAGGAACAGAATCTGGGAAGCAATAGTAGAGGGTAGGGGGTGCTGGCTTAGACCGGGGTCAACAGGAAAGGGCTGAGAAGTGATAAGCTGGTCTCAGTATGCTTTGAAGGCACTGAGAACACAGGCACTCACCAGTGCGTTAACACATGCTGCTAGTGCCAAGGGTAGGGGAGAGTAGAATACCTGATAGAGACCCTGATGCAGCGGGCCCACAGTCCTCTTTCTCCACATCCTTGCCATAACCCATCCTCCTAGGTCCTCCTCCCAGGCATCTGCTCATCATCTCTTGGGTAAATACCTCCTGTGCCTAAACCTGTCTTCCTCCAGGAAGCCTCTGACTCCCAGAGCCTGGATGTCTTGTCTCACCACAGGGTAGAGACCCCACAGGGACAGGGCCTTGGCTGCTGGTCTACTCTGGTCCAGGATGCCTGGCATATGCTGACATAGAATAAATACTTGCTTCAGGGATAAAGGAGCAAGTCACCAGTAACTGAGGGTGTGCACTTCTGTGAGATGGGCATGCCTTTCTAATGGGCCACCCCTTCTAGCCCATAGCCCCTCTGGGGTCTGCTAAGGAGAAGCATAGTGGCTCCAAACCCCCCATCACATGTTCTAAGGGATGTTGACTTCCTGGGTCATGTGAGCATGAGTGAAGAGGAGGGAAACAGGGGTCACCCTACCTGGGAAGCTGCAATGCGCTGGTATGGAGGATAGAGGAGGAACTGCCCCAGAAGGTCCAAGGCCTCGGGAGAGGCATCCGGCAGCACATCACTCAAGGGCACAGGTGCCTGCTCCTTGAAGGAGATCTTGTTGTAGTCGGGCAGCTCTGTGATCTCCTGAGGAAAAAGGGGCACCTCAGGGCCAGCACTGCCAGCCAGCTCCCTCTGTCATCAGTCCTCCCTCCTTGTCGCCTACCTGCTCAGGCACACTGGCTGCTGCCCCATCCATGTGCCCCACTCTCACCCTAATGCTCATGCCTTCACACACTCACTTAGTTCTTTGTGCCCCCACCCTCTGGGATACCTGTTTCACCCCAGCCTGGTGAAAACTGCAGTGTGCTAGGGGCAGGCAGGAAGGGACAGTGGACAGGACCTGGCCTTCCTGCCTTCAGCACAGCATGAAGTGGGGCCAGGACGGTGATCTGGGATTTCAGGAGGCATGGGACCACGGCAGATAAAGTATAAGAGTCACCAGCTGTTGGGGGGAACAGAAGACATCTTCCCCCACCCCTCTCCACTGAGGGCCCCTGCAAACCGGCCAGACTTGAGGGCTAGGGGTGCCCAAGATGCGAAGCACACAGCAGAGCTGTTCGATGTCATTCTCCCCTGGGAAAAGTGGGGACCCATTCAACAGTTCCCCCAGGATGCAACCCACGGCCCTGCAGACAGAGAACCCAAACAGTTCACAGACTCACACCAAGAACCCAGATCTCCCACACCAGCTCCATTGCCTCACATAATAAACACAGGTCTACTCATACCAGCTCCACCATTCCCCGCCATGGATAGCTTTCCTCACACCAGCACCTACCCCTCACATGGGAGTCAATGCACACACAAAGTAGCCTGAAGGGTTCATAGTCAGGCGTACAGATCTCCCTGAACAATCAAAGACCTTAAGCCTAGAACAGAACATATCCCCCTTTCCTAGGATGTTTCAGGCCTCAACTCTGAAACACACAACAACCACTGAACAATTCTGAGACTTTAGAACTTCACACTTGGGGACACACAGCCACTTCCTCACATTCTGAGCCTCCAAATCTCACATTCTTTGGCATGTACAAACCATCCTACCCCAAAGGCTCATAGACATATCCAAGGATCCAGACCTCTGGATAGCTTAGGGACATGGCCTTCAGGGTTTATAACCTGTATAGTAGCTAGATGCTCCACACCTCAGACCACCTCTCCCACCCCAACCCAGAAGCTTCCCACTGAAACAACCACTCTGATCCCACCCAACCCTGACCCAATTCAAACATGTCATAGAGAGGAACGCTGATCCCAAATTCCTCAGACCTACACTAACTGGGGAAACTATCCAACGAAACCTAGAGCTTAAAGCAGAAAAACACCCCTAAACAGCTTAGAAACTCCAATGCCCAGCCCAAAGGAGTCTCACCACAGGTCGACCCCTTGGTCATACTGGCGTGCACCATACAGGAGCTCAGGGGCTCGGTACCACCTATGAGAGAAAGGCAGGTGGTCACAGCCAAGTCACCAGTCTGACAGGAGGCTGCTTCAGACGGTCACCCTGGCCCCATACCAGCCTCATGAGCAATGTCTGGAAAGGTCCAAGAAGCATCTTTTCCATTGCAGGGGCGCTGGGGCAGGACCATTGCTAGGTCCTGCCTGGGAAGCAGCCCTCCCTACCTGGTGGCCACCTGGTGTGTGTAGAGGCGGCTGCCATCATGGGAGAAGACCCTGGCCAGGCCGAAGTCCGCTATCTTCAGCTGGCCTGAGGAGCTGATGAGCAGGTTGGCTGGTTTCAGGTCCTGAGAGCACCAAAGGAGGTGTCAGTTACTCTAGCACCCCCAAAAGACCTTGGAGTGTCAGCCCAGAACCCCACCCCCTGCAAGACCACACCCCTAGCAGCCTACCCTCAGGCCCCGCCCTCTACATCCCCAACCTCTGGCCATGTCTTCCTCAAGGGCTAGCCCACCCCCAGCCCAGCTTGGTCCTCGGGTGCTACCCCATCCCATGCTGGGACTGACCCGATGCACGATGTTATTAGCATGGCAGAAGGAGACACCTTTAAGCAGCATCTGCAGGTAGCTCTTGACCTGTGTCTGGGCAAGCGGCCTCTGGGTATGGCGCACCACCTCAGCCAGATCTGACAGCATGAACTCGAAGGCCAGCACAAAGCCTGCCCCATGTGGGAATACGGCTTTCAGCTGTACCACCTGCAAGCAGGGCATCCTGTCAGCCCCAGGCTCATATGGCTCAGACCCTCTCTGGGACCCCTAGCCCTTGCTCAGGGAAGAGGAAAAGACAGAGGAGGTGACATGAGACCTGAGTTTGGAATCAAGAAGCAAATGATTAAACAAAACTACAGAGTAGGTCCAGATTCCAGTGAGAACAGAGAAAGGATCAGGTGGGGCTGGTTACGCAGGAAGCTGGAAGGGAGCTCTGGGCAAAACAGCAAGCACAAAACCCGAGGCAAAACCTGTAAGGAAGCTGGAGGGGAGGAACAAGTGCCTGTGGGGCCATTTAGGATAAGACTACCTGCTCTGTTCTGCACTCCCAGAGCCTAGACAGTGCTTGTCACTATCGTGGGAGAGACATTTCAATTGTATTGAATGAATGAAGAGAGGATGAAGATCAGCAGAATCAGATGGTGACAATGCTCTTGCTGTGAAGACAAGCCACTAGGAATGAACAACTTCATCTACATTTTTTTGTTTACTGTGGGGTGGGGGGCAACAGTGAGGAGGCTGTTACAGTTGTTCTGGTAAAAAGTAACTGACCTGTGCCAGGGTGAAATCTGGAATGTTTTATTTATTATTTTTAGAGAGAAGGATAGGGAGAGAGACAGGGAGGGAGAGAGATGTCAATGTATGGTTGCCTTTCACCTGCCTCCAGCTACAGACCTGGCTGGAGACCTGGCTTGCAACCTGGTTATGTGCCCTGGCTGTGGAATCGAACCAGTGACCTTTGGGTTCGCAGGCCACCACCTATCCATTGTGCCACCAGCCAGGGCTGGAACGTTTTAAAGCTAGAACCTCAGGCCTACAGATCCACAGAATTCGGAACTTCATCACCAGCCTCCTATGGGCCCTCCACAAACAGGCTATCAGCAAGCCCTTTTACTTTCTTCAAAAAACGAGAATAGCCTTACTGTTTTTCTGATTTTGAGGCTAGGACACAATCATTTTACAGATTGAAACACACACATAAATTCAGGAGAGTAGTCTGCCTGTGGTATGGGAGATGGATCAGCACTGGGACCCTGTGGGCTGCTCCCTCATTTCTCCCCTTAAAGCTACCACCCCAAACTCTCCTTAAGCATTTTTAATCCACTCTGCCCTCCCTCTCCTGGAGCCCACGGTCCCAAGTAGACTGTGACATCAAGGAAAGATCAGTAAAATGATATTTAAATGGACATCTGAAAGGAGACAATAATGAATATCTTAAAAGTACTCTTATAAGGATTAAGTGAAACAATAGATGTAAACTGTTTAGCACTGTGACTACCAGATTTCGAGCATTCAGATATTGGTTGCAGAAAGGGGAAGGGGAAAGAAGGGAAAACAGAAGATGAGACCCTGATAGAAAGAGTGACCTCACAACTGAGAAGATATGGCTTAACCTGCCTGTGGCCTTTCCAAGGGCTTAACATTCAGATTCCCAATCAACCTTAAAATCAACCTTTATCTATTTATGTATTTATTTAAAGATTGTATCCATTATTTTTCTTTTTTTTTTATTTTATTTTATTGTTGTTGTATTACATCCATCCCTTTTTTGCTCCCCTCTGTCCCCCTCCCCACCCACCCTTTCCCCCCAAAGTCAATCCCACCTGTTCCATTATTTTTCAAAGAAAGGGGAAGAAAGAGAAGCAGAGAGGAAGAGAAACATCAATGTATAGTTGCCTTTCACCTGCTTCCAGCTACAGACCTGGCTGGAGACCTGGCTTGCAACCTGGTTATGTTGCCTGGGCTGGGAATCTCAACCTTTATTTTTTAAAATGAGTTTCTACAAATAACCTGTGAACATCAAATAGTTCAAGAAATACTCTGAATGTGTGTGTGTTAATGATTCAACCTCAGATCCAGCATGAACTCCGGCACTGAAAAAGCCTGTGTGTTTAACTTACAGATCTATTGAGCAATATGGCCAACACAGATACAAAATTACATAGAATACACAGGCTGACAGTAATTTAAACTACATGGAGTAATCCTGGGGAATTTTTCTGTCACCTAGTTTATAAATGAACATAAGAGCACAAGAAGCTAAAACAACCAATGAAATGTATATCTGGGCCTTTAAATACAATCCCATTCCCATATCAAATACAATATAGTTTTAATTGGTAAAAACTTCACATTTCAGAAATATGCTATTTCCTGCTAAAGAATTTAAATGTGTGTCTGCATAGTTTCTTCATACACATGTCTTTGATGTAAATGTGGAGGTATATGTTATCCAGAATTTTCTTTCTTTAAGTTCAGTCCATTATGAAGTGACAAAGTTTTCCCACAATAAAAAAGAATTCTCTGAGACTAGTTTGCCAAATATAGTTTTGTATTCATTATCTTGCTAAAACATAGAGCCATGCGCCACATAACAATGGGTCAGACTGTTTCCTAAGAATGAACAGTGGTGGTCCCATAAGGTTATAACAGATCTAAGAAAGTTGCTACCACTTAGTGACATCGTAGTCATCCTGTTAGTGCAGTTCATTGCTCACATGTTCGTGATGATGCTGGTGTAAGCAATCTTACTGTGCTACCAGTCATGTAAAGGTATAGTACATGCAATTATGAACAGTTCATAATGTTTTCTAATTAGAATAAATGACTGTTATTGTTTTATGTATTTATCACGTTATACTTTTTACCATTATTTTATGTGTATAAATGTAGCCCTGACTGGTAGCACAGTGGATAAGGTGCCGGCCTGTGAACCCAAAGGTCACAGGTTCAATTCCCCAGCCAGGGCACATAAGCAGGTTGCAAACCAGGTCTTCAGTCAGGTCTGTGGCTGGAGGCAGGTGAAACGCAACCATACATTGATGTCTCTCTCCCTCTCTGCCTCTCTCCCTTCCCTTCTTTCTAAAAATAATGAAATAAAATCTTTAAAAAAAAATAGTAAAACAGCATGCTGTTATGTTGGCAGCACCCTAATAAAAGTTATATTGACCATGAAAAAGAAAAGAAAAACACATACATTCAGGTAATACACAAAATTACTTTTTAAAAGCCAACAAAAAAAATCCTACCACCTATGGTAAACCTTAGAGTGTATTCCCCCAGACTTTACAACAGATATGGCACACATATGTATATGTACATATTTTCCTACAATTTTCCTACAATTTTGTAGGAATATTTCCTACAATTTTGTAGGAATATTTTCCTACAAAACCAGGATAAAAGAGCTTTATAGCATATCTTCGTTACACAATATATCATGGATATCTCCAGAGATTAAGGAACAAAATCAGAGTATCACCAACCCAAAGTCCACCCACCTTTGTCACTCCTCAGTAAGTTGAGCACATTCTTTACTCCTGACATGGAAAAGTAGCCATGAAGAGAATTAGGCTGGGGTATAAGGTGTCCATCCCTCTTTATGTGCCCATAGCCCCGCCTAGTCCTGTCACAGCAAAAACCACACCAGCTGGCCCTGTAGCTTCTGTCCAGCTTCCCTACCACACTTAGGTTTTCAACAGCCAGGTGAGGGCTAGTTTTTCTCTGTTGCCAGTGCCCCACACAGGAGTCCCCAAGGTTAAAACGTCCGGATTTCTCCATCAGACCTGGGCCAAAGCCTCCACAGACAAGCTGAGCACTCGGGAGATTGTGGCTGAGCCTGCTTCTCTGCCTGAGAGTAAGATCCTGAAACCTCCTTTGCAGAATAGCAGAGAAAACTCAGAAGGGCAGTGAAGGTAAAGTAGTAACCCTGTCTACAGAACCTAAAAGGAGCTCAATAGGTGGCAGTTATCATTACCATAAGAAATTACTAAATGTTTTGAGAAAAAGGCGTAAATTAGTGAAAGAATGACTATGGAAAGAAATAAGTGTGTGAACAAGATTGAACAAGTGAGAATGAAGTAATTGGGTAAATAAGTAGACAAAAAAGGAAGTGAAGGATTGGGAAGTGTGAGTGTGCAAAGTGAGTGTGGGACCGCAGCGTGGGAGTGAGTGGAGGGCAGGCCAAGATGCCTCAGAATCCCACCCTCACTCACATACTGGTTGTCCCCAATCTCCTGCAGAGCCTTGATCTCCCGCAGGGCCTGATTAGGGATGCCGTCCTCCAGCCGCCGCAGGGCCACCTTCTTGAGGGCAACGATTTCTCCAGTCTGTGAGGGACAGAACGCAGTCACTGCCACCCCCGCATTCACCTCTGGGAAAAGTGAGCAAGGGAACCAGAAACGTGCCATCTGGGTGGGATGCAGAAGTCTGAGACCCTCGTGAGGATGGAAATTACCCCCACCCCGTCCTGGAGGGAAATCACAGCCAGCCTGAGACCCAGCAGTGGCAGGGCTGGACAAACAGCTCAGAAGTGTTCACTGCACGCTCCTGGTGGACAACTCGCGGGACGCCCACTGTGGCATCGCTGGCGGTGGGCAGCTGACCACAACCTGGATGCCCCTACCCCAACATTCTAAAAGGAGTAAAGTGATGAGTACACACCACCATGGGGAGCCAGAGAAGTCCGCTCTGGGGTTCAAGCCTGGGTCTGGACACCCCGCACATCTTAAGAGACAGAAATGAATGGAACCCAAGGAGTAAAGCCCGAGAGGACCCCGTGGGCCGGCTCACCTCCACGTGCTTGGCCTTGAAGACAATGCCGTGCGCGCCTTCCCCAATGCGGCCCAGGATACAGTACTGGTCCATGGACCGCTCCGCCTCCTGCGCCCGGACGCGGCTGCTTAGCAACTGCGCGGCCTGTCAGCGTCCAGGGACAGCGGCCAAGGGCAGCTGCGGACCGCCTGCGGGACTTGTCTGTGCCTCCCCCTAGTCCCCCGCCACCACGCCGCAGGGAAGCTTCCTTTGGCGGAAGTCAGCAGGGAGCTGCAAGGCCTGCCTTCGGAGCCCGAGCGACAGCAGGAAACCTGCCCTCTTCCGCACCGCCCCGAAGTCACGTAACGAGATACGCTAGGGCAAGCTGGGAAGACTGGGGCCCGGGCCCGCAAGGCGGGGCAGAGGGCGGAGAAGGCGGGGCAGAGCGCGGAGAAGGCGGGGCAGAGCGCGGAGAAGGCGGGGCAGAGTGGACTTGGGGGCGGGGCAGGCCGGAGGGTTGTGAGACCTCAGAGCCAATGATGATGAAGGGAGACGCCCCAGGGCGGAGTAATGGAGGGACCGCCCATGAGACCTGCCTTATGGAGGGAGAGTCACTAGACAACATTTGGAGATAACTGAAAAGGTGCTACCTCTGATTTAGAAAGTCAAGTTAATCCTCTGGTTGGGTAGCTCAGTTGGTTAGAGCATTGTCCTGATAGCGAAAGTTGTGGGTTCCTTGGGGTCAGGGTATAAGAATGAAGCAATTAATGCATAAATAAGTGGAACAGCTACTTTTGCTCTCCTCGCTGTTAAAAACCAAGTAAAGAAAGTCTGTTTAACGGTTTCTAATGGAACGTTTGAAGGAATTTTCAGCTTGAGTGACTTTTTTTTAACTTAAGTTAAATTTTTTAAAAAGACTTTATTTATTAATTTTTGGAGAGAGGGGAAGGGAGGGAGAGAGGAGAGAAATATCATTGTGTGGTTGCCTCTCTCACGCGCCCAACTGGGGACCTGCTGCAACCCAGGCCTGTGTCCTGACAGGGAATGCAACCAGTGACCTTTTATTCACAGGCCAGCGTTCAAACCACTGAGTTACACCAGCCAGGGCTGAGTTGAACTTTTTTATCCTCTCCAGAGGACATGCTTATTGATTCGGTGTGTGAAGAGGGGTTGGAGAGAGATGGGGGACAGAAACGTTGATCTGTTGGGAAAATCAAACATAACTTTTGGTTTAGGAGACCCTACTCTCCAACTGATCTCATGGGCCAAGGTGTAGCTTGAATAATTTTAACAAATTCATACTATCAAAGGCTGTTGACAAAAAAACAGAAGTAGCTATTAAACTTCTAAAAAGATTCTCAATCTCTCACACAAGATAAATGCACAATTTTTCACCTATCAGATGGCCAAAGATTCCAGATCTAACAGCCTATTGGCCAGGCTAGGGGAAAACAGGAGCTTTCATGCATTTCTGCAATTTTCATAACAAAACCAATAAAATTCAATTAAAATGGGAAGGAAGAGATTTGCTTCACTTGTCCTTGTCTTTTCCCCCAGACCCCAGGTTTCTGGTGACATGAAGAAAATGTTGTAAGTGTGCCAGAGCCAGATGACTCCTTAGAAATCATGATTTGTGTCTCCCTTGCCTAGGGCAGTGAAAAATGCAGCCTGCACCCAGACTCTGAAGTCAGGTTAAAATGTTGGATCTGCCACTTGTGATGTGGTCCCGTTGAGGGAAGTGATTTCTCAATCTCCTCTCTAGCCCTATGATAATTTATGGTAATTTTCTGATTCACAGGGATATCCTTTTAGAGAAAGAAATCCAGAGAAAAGACACCTAAAACCTTTGGAGGAGATAGTGCATCCTGTATGGCTGGAGCCATTAAATACTTGGGTGATGATCAAACAAGTCCAGGGCCATGTGTTTTACATTTCAAAGGCTTTCAGAAATGATCTGTTGTAGTCACCTCCTTTCACTGTGCAGAGAAACTAAGGCCCAGAAAGCAACATGTCCTACCAAAGCCACTATATCCTTAGGCAAGTCCCCAGATAAGGCTGGGGTGAGAGCTGGCCTCTCTTCACTAAGGAGACAGTTTACAAGATTAAAATGCATGTCTCTTTGAGGAATTCTATCTATCCACCTGGGAAACCATCAACTCTCTAGATGTTCTGGGTCCTGGTGGCCTTTTCCTAAGAGGTGGGGAAGGGGTAGAGGATGAAGTAAGGACAAACCTGTCAACTATTTCCTAGGGTAACTTGGGACAAAAGGTGAAAGGAGAACCTGAACATTTTTCTATAATGCAGGAGCCTTTGTGTCCCTCACATGTTGCCATGGAAATGTGGAGCACCATCCCAGGGCCTAACCTGGTATGTACCCCAGGCCTGACATACAGCTTTAGTCTGCCATCAGGGCTCCTGTCTAAAGCTGTGCTGACCAGTAGAAAATCCAATGCAGGCCGCATACATAATTTTGAATGTAATAATAACCACATTAAAAAGGTAAAAAGAAATAAGTGATATTGATTTTAATATTGAATTTTTACCGAATATGTCAAAAATGTTATTTTGATTATGTAATGGTATAATAATCACTGAGCTATTTCATATTCAGTTTCTCCTGCTGAGTCTTCAAAAGGCAGTGTTTATTTTGTGCTCACAGCACATCTCAGTTTGGACTTGCTACATTCAGTTGCTCCACACAGCCATGTTGAATATAAACACCCTCACTGTCCATTTCAGAAGAGGAAACAGGACAACAGTTCATAGCTAAGACTGGCTTGAATCCCAGGGCTTCATCTCTTGAAGGGTCTGGGCCTGACCTCTGCTCTGAAAAAAGTAGATATAAAGGTGGTGGTGAGAACCAAATAACACAGGGTAGGACTAGCACAAAACTTGGCCCAGAGCAAATATCCAAACAAGCAAGCCCTTGAGCTATGGACTCATCCTTCCATGACCTTGCCCTATCAGCCATCTGGCCTCTGCTTTGATCCATATTTTCCTACAACAATGCTTGAGTTTCTCCCATTGTAAAAACTTTCCCTTCAAACTTGTGTCCACCCTTATATAGAGCTGCTTCTGTTTCCCTGCAAACTTCCCCAGGGGTCATAGTGGTTTTCCTCGTTTCTGCACCTCCCTGCAAATGCTTCACTCCAACCCATTCCCTGCAAGTGCAGGAGGTCTCTTCAAATATCAAGTTTGGTCCTAAATATGACTCTGGGGGGTAAAAAGCAAAAGAGAGGTTTCAAATGTGAAAGAGGTGGTGGTGGGTGTTGGAAGTCATATTGTTAATCTAAAAATAAAAGGCCAAAGTGAGAGGCAACAATTATTTGAGATCAAAAGAATAGCTATTTAGTAAAGGTTAATTCAAGGAAAAGCTCAAATAAAGTCCTGACTAGAAGACAAAGGCAAAGGGTATTTATGAGAAAGAAAAGGGGAACAATTACATCAATAGAAGGAAGGCATTTCTATAAGCACAGATAAGATAACACAGTTATGCTAAGTCTAAAAATTTCTTTAATTTTGAGCCCGATAGTCATTTGTCCAATAGTCATAATGTCTGCTTTCTTATGACCCTTCAAATGGCTTTTGAAACACAGTATTACCTTAGGTCCAGTCCAAAGGTTTTTGCCCTGTTTTCATGCAAGACAGTTCTGGAATAGCAGCTCTGACTCCCCTTTAGTGTCTCATTGGTTCATTGTGCTATTACCTGGTGTCTTTATGGAATTGTTGTGGCTTCATATGGGGTTATTAGGGGCTTTGTGGACTTATGTGGGGTGGGATAGAGCACAGGGGTGGTTTTGAGGTTAGAGTCACATGAGGTCACATGGGGTCATTGTTGGGTAGTATAGTGTCATTTGGGGTGGTGTGGGGTTTCACGTGATCATTGTAAAGGGGTTGTGGGGTTTTGCTGGGCCTTGTGTGGTTAAAATGGTGTTAAAAAGAAATTACAAACCCAAGATAGAGTCACTTTTGCTAAGCCTTATAAAGACTTAGTAATGTACCTAACTGCTCTTTCAGCACCCCCAACAGTGGAATTTTAAAACAATCAATTAGAATTTCCTGAGCAACACTGGTGAGATAATCTGCCTGATAAGACATCCAGCCTTCCCATAGGGGAAAGTGACCTTGCCTAAAATAATTCAATTTTAACTTTCTCATCTTGCCCCTTTTTGCCTATAAAAACCTGCCATTTTATATAGCTCCTCAGAACAATGTTCTATTTACTAGATGAGATGTTGTCAGATTCACGAATTGTTCAATAGGACTTTAGATACATTTGATTGAATTTTTGTTCTTTAACACCTCAGACTTAGGGTTAGGTACTAAATATGACTCTGGCAGGCAAGAAACAAAGTGAGGTTTAAAGAGTTGAAAAGGTAGTGGTGATCAGTCACTTAGGGTGGGTGGGGTAGTATGAAGTAATGTTAGGTCACTTGGGGTTTTTTTGGGTCATTCATATGGGCTGTATGGGGTCCTATGTTGTGGTGTAGGGCAGACTGAGGTCATGTGAGGTTATGAAGGATTGATGTAGGGTTGTGTAGCTTCCTGTAGGGTCATTTAGAGGTCACATGGGGTCTTCAGAGGCTATGTTGGGTTGGGTCATGTAAGGCTGCATGGAGGAGCCTATGGGCTCAGATGAGCTGATGTGTCATTGAGTTCTTATGGAGTTGCTTGAGGTTGTTGTGTTGCAAGTAGGGTCCTACTGCCTACCACCGCCACCCCCTGGCAAAATTCCAGAGGCAAAGGTTTGGTGATAAGAGAAAGGAGACTATTTAAAGCTTCATGATTTTGAAATAATAGCTTTCCACATACATTAGTTACTTAAGCCTATCAATTAAGGCTCAATTCTTTAACACCTGAGTTCTCCTTTCATTTCCCCTGTTTGTTTTATTTCTTTTTTTTTAAGTATATTTTGAGCCCTAGTTGGTGGCTCAGTGGATAGGTGCCAGCCTGCAAACCCAAAGATTGCTGGTTCAATTCCCAGTCAGGACACATAACCAGGTTTCAAGCCAGCTCTCCAGCCAGGTCCATAGCTGGAGGCAGGTGAAAGACAACCATACATAGATGTTTCTCTCCCTTTCTTCCTCTCTCCCTGCCATTCACTCTACAAAATAATGAATATAATCTTTTTTCAAAGTATATTTTATTAATTATGCTATTACAGTTCTCCTAATTTTTCTGCTTTGCCCCCCTCCACCCAGTACCCCCCTTTCCCCTAGCAATCCCTCCTCCCTAGTTCATGTCCATGGGTCATGCATTTAAGTTCTTTGGCTTCACCCTTTCATATACTATTCTTTCTTTTCTTTTTTAAAAAGATTTTATTCATTATTTTCAGAGAAAAGGCAGGGAGGGAGGAAGAAAGGGAGAGAAGCATCAATGTATGGTTGCCTTTCACCTGCCTCCAGCTATGGACCTGGCTGGAGACCTGGCTTGCAACCTGGTTATGTGCCCTGACTGGGGAATCAAAACAGTGACCTTTGGGTTTGAAGATTGGCGCCAATCCACTGAGTCACCAGCCAGGACCTTTCTTTTCTTTTTAAAAAGATTTTATTTATTTATCTTTTTAGAAAGAGAGAGACATTGATGTGTGAAATATACATTACTGGTTGCCCCCAACCAGGAACAAATGTGCCTTCATCTGAAATAGAACCTGTGACCTTTTAGTTCACAGGCCAAGCTCAATTCACCGATCCACACTAGCCAGTGCCCCTATATTAGTCTTAATATCTTCCTGTCTATTTTGTACCTACCAATTATGCTTCTTAATCCTTGAACCATTTCCCCCTTTCTCCTCCCTCCTTCCTGCTAATAATCCTCCTAATGATCCCCATATCTATGATTTTATGATTTTTGTTACTGTTCTGGTTGTTTGCTTAGTTTGTTTTTATTTTTGTTTTTATTTTTTAGATTCAGTTGTTGATAGTTTTGAATTTGTTGCCATTTTAATGTTCATAGTATTGATCTTTTTTTTTCTTCTAAAGTTTATTTGAAGTATATTTTATTGATTATGCTGTTACAGTAGTCCCAATTTTTTTACTTTGCTCCTCTATACCCAGTACCCCTCTTCCATCCAGCATTCCTACCTTTCTTTGCTCATGCCCATGGGTCATGCCTGTACCTTCCTTGGCTTTCCCTTTTCCCATACTATATTTTAACATCCCCTTGTTTGTTTTGTACTTACCAATTATGCTTCTTAATCCCTGCACCATTTCCCCATTTCTTCCCCTTCTCCCTCCTAGCTAATAACCCTCCATATGAACCTATGATTCTGTTTCTATTCTGGTTCTTTGCTTAATTTGTTTTTGTTTCTACCTTTTAGATTCTGTTGTTGATAGTTTCGAGTTTGCTATCATTTTAATGTTCATTGTTTTAATTTTCTTTTCCTTTAATAAGTCCCTTTAACATTTCATATAATGATGACTTGTTGATGATGAACTCCTTTAGCTTTACCTTATCTGAAAAGCACTCTATCTGCCCTTCCATTCTAAATAATAGTTTTGTTGGATAGAGTAATCTTGGTTGTAAGCCCTTGCTTTTCATCACTTTGAATACTTCTTGCCCGTCCCTTCTTGCCTGCAAAGTTTCTTTTGAGAAATCAGCTGATAGTCTTATAGGAACCCCTTTGTGAGTAACTCTCTTATTTTCTCTTGCTGCTTTTAAGATACTCTCTTTATCTTTAACGTTTGGCATTTTAATTATGATGTGTCTTAGTGTATTCCTCCTTGGTCTAGCTTGTTTGGGACTCTCTCTGCTTCCTGGACTTGTGTGTCTATTTCTTTCACCAGATCAGGGAAGCTTTCCATCATTATTTTTTCACATTAGTTTTCAATTTCTTGCTCCTCTTCTTCTCCTTCTGGCACCCCTAAATGTTGGTACATTTAAAGTTGTCTCAGAGCTTCCTAAGCCTCTCACTTTTTTTTTTTTTTTCCAATTTTTGTTTCTTCATTCTGTACTCTACTTATTTCTTTCTTGTTCCAAATCATTGCTTTCGATCAGGGCTTCCTTCCCTTCTGCATTGTTTTCATGTGGATTTTCCTTCAGTTCACGTAGCATAGCCTTAACTTCTTCCCTTATGCGGTTGCCATACTAAAGCAAGTTTGTCAAGTCTGTGAGCATCATTATCACCAGTGTTTTGAACTCTGCATCTCCTCCTCACTTAATTCTCCCACTGGAACCTTGATCTTCTCTCCCTCTTTTGGGCCATACTTCTTTGTTTCTTCAACTTGACAGCCTCCTGTGCTTGCCTTTGTGTCTTAGGTAGAATTGTCACACCTGTTACATTGTAAAGGGCACAGCCTTAGGTATTCATCAGTGTGGAGAACCCATTTCACCATGTTGTGGTGCTTATGTGTAGGAGGGGTGAAAGGGATCTATGTCACTTGCTCAGCACTTGCCCCTTTCCTAGGCACTTCACCTGCTTTCAATATGGGACTGGCACCCCTCTATTCCCTGGTGTGGTTCCCAGAGTGGGTGGGTTTGCAGATGTTCTAGGACTTGTGTGGGCCCTCTAAACAAATGGACTCTCCTGAGAGACTGGCAGTTTCTTCCACTGCCTCATCCCCCACTGGTTTTCACAGTCAGAAGCAATGAGGCTTTATTTTCCCCAGCATTGGAACCATGAGCTGCGCAGTCTGGTCTGAGGTTGGTATCATTTCCCAGGTGTCCCCTCTCTACTTTTATAATGTGTGAAACTGCCTCTCCACCAGCCAGCCACAGCCATTGCTTTGCTGTTGCCGCTGCCACGACCACTGCCAACTGCCTCCACACCCTGGCTCCACCCTTCCTACCTGTCAAGATGAGTATTACTTCTTTATATCTTTGTTTGTTGGATTTCCATGCAGTTCTTTTTTCTGGTAGTTGTTGTTTTTAGTTTTTAGTTTGATGTAATCCTTATCGTTATGGAAAGAGATGAAGCGTGTCTCCCTATGTCTCCATCTTGGCTGGAAGTAGCCTCCTGTTAGTTTTAATTATTGTATTTCTATAGGGTTTAAGCAACATAACCCTGGCTGGTGGCACAGTGGATAAGGTGCCAGCCTGGAAACTCAAAGGTTGCTGGTTCGATTCACCAGCCAAGGCACATAGCCAGGTTACAAGCCAGGTCTCCAACCAGGTCTAGCTGTAAGCAGGTGAAAGGCAACCATACGTTGACATCTTTCTCCCTCTCTGCCTCTCTCCCTTCTCCTCTATCTAAAAATAATAAACATTTTTAACATAAATAAATTGAAAATAAATAAATAAAACAACATAACATACAACAGCTACACATCCCCACGAGAACATCCAAAGAAGAATAGCCCTGCCACCCTCTGCCAGGGCAGACCGATCCTGGGCTGTGCCCAGGTTCCTTCCCATCCAAAATACTAGCCATTGGGAAGTGCAGGCAGCTGCAGCACCATCATCCAGGCATCCTTGAAGAAGAAGGGAAAGAGCCCCTCTATTTCAAGCCTTCTAGTCCATAATTACATGAGCTCTGAAGACATTCAGCTTCTTAGACAGTCCCATCCTAGTTTGTTTATCATTGTCTCAGGCAACCACCTCCTATGTCCCCTCCTTTCTCCTCCCCAGTGATCTGATCAGATTTCTCTCTATCAATTGTGGGGTTGCATAGAAAAATCTCTTATCCCACTTACATGTATTTAATGTACTTATTTTCCACAATTATGTGTTGATATAAAAACCAATTTTATAAGCATTTTTTTAACTTATTTGAGCCAGGCTGACAACATTCCAGGAAGCAAAATCTCAAATGTTCCAGAGATGAGTTTTGCAGTTTTTTAAATAAATTTTAAATTTCAAGAAGGCAACTAAGGAGGATCATATGAAGATGGGAGAAAGCAAGCCTGGAAATCTGTGTAACTGGGTTATAGGATACTTAAGATTATTTGCTCCCTTGAGGATGGTTACTGACTCAGAGGGGTATGAAAGAGGATTGAATATGACTAACATCTCACAGATGCACAAAAATGACAGCCAGGGTTTGCTTTGGAACTGCGCATGACTACTCAGATGGCCGGCCCAGTTAGGAATTTACGATCAGATCACCCTTAGGTTACTTCCAGTCACTAAAATTGTCAGGTTTATTACAAAGCTCCTGTTTCATTCATATATGCTTAGATTACAATACTTATGAAAATTTTCATACTGAATTATTTTTTTTACTGACAAATTCTGTCACAGAGATAACATAAACTTGACTGGTAAACCTAGGTAGAATAAAGTTGTTTATAGGATGTATTATATTCAACATTGATAACTAAATGTGATAGGCATTTAGATAGACATGAGCAGAGTAGGAATGAGAGGCCAGATACTCAAGGTTACCAAGGTTACCAAGGCAGAAATCCCCTGGTGCCCAGCAATGGGAAAAACTGGGAAATCTGGACCTCACACCAGGGTAACTTTTCCTTCCCTAGCCTATTTCTGGTCATGTAGCTTAGAACTACCCCTGACCTTTCATATTGATGGTCAATATGAAAGACTCTCCCTGACCTTTTCTTCCCTGATATGTTGCTAGTCATGTGGTAGAGAAGGAATAAGGAGGCCAGAGAATAGCCTCATACAACTCCCATACCAGCCCTTGCATGATTAATTCTTTAAGTATTAAGCCCCTAAGACAATGAGGTTCTGGCCCACATCAATTTTATTATCTACTATATCTGGAACAAACTATAGATAATATCTATAGTGTTTCAGCTCCAGGCCCAGAAAAGCAGCAAGGCCAGGTGGGGTTGTGCCATTGCTGGCATCAGGAACAGCTACTATGACTAATGACTCCTTGCCCTGGCACTAATCAATCATTGCAGACCATGACCCTGAAAGGACACACCTGGAAAGCTGATAAAAAAATCTTCCTGAGACACCGCATCCCCCACCCCCTCACTCCGCGCACGCGCGCGCGCACACACACACACACACACACACACACACACACACAATCTGCAAGGCACCGGTTGGGTAGCTAATTTGGTTAGAGCATTGTTCTGATGTGAGGGACCCCGTCCAGCAGAGACCCCTTCAGTGACAAGGACGAAACAAATACTTCCCAGGTATATAATTTACATTTATAATTTGCGTTCCTTAACTCTGAATTCTTTCTTTGCCAAACTCAAGTACCAAGGTTGCTGATCCAAGGTCTGGTAACATTCTGGTGCTGTTTTGCCACTAACATAAATATATACCTATTTTAACTAAGCTAAAAATCTTTAAATTTTATTTAATAAGGAGTAGTCTTAGATCCTGTGGTCTAGAAAAGCATTTGTGTTAGTCTCTATTTCTAAGTTTTATAATATCCAATTGTTACAACATACATTACAACATATATAGATACACACAGAAAGATGCAGATACCTTTTAATTACTAATATTTGTGGAGAAGCCACAAGATTTTTTATATGCCCGAATTTACAAGTATTTCCTTTCCTTTCCTTCTCGCTCTTTTTCTTCCTAGTGAGGATCCTCTACATTTCAATAATGACTCTTTAGTTTTATAGAAGATAGCATTGGAAAATCTAAATCTCTTAGGTACAGAGAAGGTACCCACATTTTCTCCAAGATGAAATTTTGGGGGCATGTTTACAAGGTAATTCTGTTTCCAGCAGAATTCCATTTTGAAATGGATAGGGGAGTTTTTGGTGGTTATCAAAATGAGATAACATCCTCAGAATTTTGCCAGCTTGCTTCCTGAATCCATTTTTTAGTTTCCCTAGTCTTACCAACATGTGCACAAGCTGATAAAGATCTGGCAACTTGAATTCATAAACCCAAATGATAACTGTAAATTCTCCAAAAAACGTCAGGGGCTCCTTCTTAGGTTTAAAAAATGCTTTAATTACAGTCTTTAGTTCAGTTATTTGTTTTATTTTGTTTTGTTATGTTTTGTTTAGTTCAATTTTTGACCAAGATGTAAAGAATACCTGAAGCAGTTCATCTGCACCTCAGAAGTTTTATTTTCAATAACTATTTAATGGTTTTTCAGAGTGGAAGAACTCCCCTAGAGAATTACAGTTTGAAAGACTTAGGGGTTTGGCTCTGGATAGAATTGTCTACCAGCTCAAACTAGCCTGCCCTATATAGGAAAGCCAAATAGATCAGGGGCTCAAATGCAAAGAGAGAGTGAAGCTCAAACTGGGAGAACTTTCCAGTGGCCCCAGGAAATGGTGAGAAAGACAGTGAATTCAAAATGGGGATCTCAGATGCCTTACCTATGTTTCTCATTGTCTTTTCATGTCATCAAAAGTTTGCTTTTGTTTCAGCACTGTTATCAAATATGTTAACAAATAAAATTAAGAATGAAATTGAATATTATTAACTTCATTAAGTAATTCATAAATTGAGCAGCATCTCATCTGGCTGGGGTTTTACAAAATGAAACATTTTTGTAGAAAAAAGGATGGACCAGCCCTGGCTGGTGTGGCTCAGTTGTTTGAGCACCAACTGACTTTTGAGCCCAAATGTCTGTTGCTGGTTCAATTCCCAGTCAGGGCACATATCTAGGTTGCAGACCAGGTCCCCAGCTGGAGGCATGAGAAAGGCAACCATACATTGATGTTTCTCTCCCTTTCTTCCTCCCTTCCTCTCTCTAAAATAATGAATAAAATCTTTTAAAAAAGAAAAAAGGGTGGAGCAAGGGAGCTGTTAAAAAAATGATTATTTTTAGACCAGGAAGTCTTTTTGAGGGAAGAAAATTACAAGGGTTTGTGTCATGCAGATGACCTCTTATTTCAGTGGGAGGATGGAGAGGGCCCATGCGACAGATTACCTCCTTGGTGTTGACTAGAACATTCCAGACTGGTTGATTAAGATTATGTTACTGAAAAAGGTTGAAATGGCAGTTAGGTCACGTATTAAATCTAGATTTTATATCATGTGCTTTAGCACAAATAATGCTCTTTTTGAGCCTGTGGTTTTCTGGATAACCACAGGGGGTCTAGACAAGGAGGACAGTGCCCATGCATTTTCCAGCTTCCACGGGGCAAGAATCAGATTTCCTGGCATTAAGATGGCATTCTCTGTGGAAGACTATCAGGAAGTCATTGTATTGGCTTTTCAAGCTTGTCTTCTCAGCAGCTTTTAAGGATAATTCTCACTCTACTTCTCAACCTTTCTATCTTTTCAAGGGTATTTCTTTTGATATTTAAATATTTCAGCTCAGCACAGACTTTGATGGAAATAATTACTTCACATCTCATTTGCAAATTAACTCAGCCAAAGCAAAACAAAACAGAACTCTGCATTCGATGAAAGGAAATATTTGATGCCATTAAAATGTGATTGTTGCTAGTTTCCTTTGCTGTGCAGAAGCTTTTTAGTTTGATGAAGTCTAAAAAAGACAGTATATAGTATTGAATGAGAGAATATATTTGTAAATAAATGTATATTCAATAAACAGTTGATATCCAAAATATACAAGGAACTGATACAACTTATTAACAAAAAAATAAGTAAATAAACAATCTGATCAAAATGATGCACAAAGCCCTGGATAGGTAGTTCGGTTGGCTAGAGCATCATACTGATACACCAAAGTTGCAGGTTTGATCTCTGGTCAAGGCACATACAAGAATTAACCAATGAAGCCCTGGCTGGTAGCAAATGGATAAGGTGCCGGCCTGCAAACCCAAAGGTTGCTGGTCCAATTCCCCAGCCAGGGCACATAACCAGGTTGCAAGCCAGGTCTCCAGCCAGTTCCTTGGCTGGAGGCAGGTGAAAGGCAACCATACATTGATGTTTCTCTCCTGCTCTGCCTCTCTCCCTTTCTCTCTCTCTCTCTGGAAATAATAAATAAAATCTTAAAAAAAAAAAAAAAAGAATTAACCAATGAATGCATAAATAAGTGAAACAACAAATCAATGCCCCCCTCCCCATCTCTCTCTTTAAAACTAACATATAATGGGCAGACAACATATAGGCAGACAATAGACATATAAAAATGTTAGCAGCAGCGTCAGACCTCAATTCTTGAGTTTAGCAAAGAAAGAATTCAGACCCAAAAACTCTGGCAAAGAACTTCATTTAGCATTTTAGACAGAAAGTTACAGGGGGAAAACAAGTGAGCTAGGTGAACTGCATGGACCCAACAAGCAAGCTACTGAGGCAAACCAAAATGAAACAAACAAACAAACAACAACAACAACAACAAAAACACAATGGGGGCCTTGGAGAAAGAAAGCAAAGATAAGCACCTTAGAAAAGAAGGGATAGAAAGATATGGATGTGCTCTAGATACAGTGTGCACTGGGTCCTTTTTTTAAAGGGTTTTTATCTGTTTTCTAAAAGTGGGAATTTTAGGGGAAGTCTAATGGGAAGATCTCAATAGAATGTTCATTAGCTTTCCAGGTGACAAATATTCATTAGCACTCCATAGTTAGGGTTCAGTCTCACAGTCAGCCAGTTTGAGGGTTGATCCCGCACATTAACAGTATATAGCAATGAAGACTCAATTGTAAGAAGAAGGGCCACACAACATACACAAGAGAACTTCCCAGATCATCAAGCTTAGGAGAGCAAAGAGACTGCACCCCTGGATACCACACAAAGACTGAGAGTCATAGCATATCTACTTAATATATGGAAATAAACATAAAGATGCAGCCAAAATGGGGAGACAAAGAAACAGGTCCCAAATCAAACAACAAAGCTGTCAAGAAAATGAGCTAAATGAAATGGAGGCAACAAATTTATCAGATATAGAGATCTAAGCAATGGTTATAAGGATGCTCACGGAATGAAAAAGAATATAGAAATCATAAAACAGGGCCAAAAACAAGAATACACTGAAAAGAATAAACAATAGATTTGGATAAAGCAGAAGGTTGAATCAGCAATTTGGAAGATGAGGTAGAAAAATTCCTAATCAGAACGAAAAGGAAAAAACAATTAAAAATTGAGGATAGGGTGGCACAGTGGATAAGGTGCTGGCCTGAGAACCCAAAGGTCACTGGTTTGATTCCCCAGCCAGGGCACATAACCAGGTTGCATCCCAGGTCTCCAGCCAGATCCATAGCTGGGGCAGGTAAAAGGCAACCACACATTGATGCTTCTCCCCTTCTCTGCCTCTCTCCCTTCCCTTCTCTCTGGAAATAATAAATAAAATCTTAAAAAAAAAAAAAAAGGATCTCTGGTCATAATGCTATAAAACCACAAATCAACCGCAAGGGAAAAATCTGAAAAATACACAAAATCCAAGGACACTAAATAACATGTTACTAAATAATGACTGGGTTAACAAGATCAAGAAATACAACAAGTTATCCTGAAACCATTAAAAATGAGAATACAACAATCTAAAAATCTATGTGCTACATCAAAAGCAGTCCTAAGAGAGAAATTCATTGTATTATAGACATACTTCAGGAAATATCAAAATATTTAAATAACAATCTAACTTTACATTTAAAAGAGCTGGTAAAAACAAACAAACCCCAGATAATACTAAAGATCAGAGCAGAAAAAACAAAATAAAAGCTATAAAAATAATAAAAAGATCAATGAAATCTAGAGTTGGATCTTTAAAAAGATAAACAAAATTGACAAAACTTTAACTGGATTCATCAAGAAAAAAAATGAAAACCCAAATAAATAAGAAATAAAAGAGAAGTAACAAATGATACCGAAGAAATGAAAAAGGTTGTAAGAAAATGTTACAAACAACTGTATGCCAACAAATTGGACAAGCTAAAGAAATGGTTAAATTCCTAGAAACATACAATCTTCCAAAACTAAATCAGGAAAAATCAGAGAACCTGAATAGACAGATTACACCTAATGAAATTGACACAGTAATTAAAAAACAAACAAACAAAAATTCCCAACAAACTAAGTCCTGGAGATTCTTTCAAAGGTGAATTTTAGCCAATATTCAGAGAAAAACTAATACCTATCCTTCTCAAACTATTCTAAAAACTCACTGAAGTTCATTTTACAAAACCAGAAAAACACTACAAATAAAGATTATAGGCTAATATCCTTAATTAACATAAATGCTAAAATCCTTAATAAAGTGTTATCAAACTGGATTTAATAATACATTAAAAAATTATAAAGCCCTGGCTGGGGGCTCAGTGCATAAGGTGCTGGCCTGCAAACCCAAAGGTCGATGGTTCAATTCCCAGCCAGGGCTACATAACCAGGTTTCAAGCCAGGTCTCCAGCCAGGTCCATGGCTGGAGGCAGGTGAAAAGCAACCATACATTGATGTCTCTCTCCTTCTCCGCCTCTCTCCCTTCCCCGCTCTCTAAAAATAATAAATAAAATATTTTTACAAATTATATATCATGATCAAGTGGGATTTATTTTGGAAATTCAAGGTTGGTACAATACTCACAATCAATACACATGATACACCCAGGAGAGGAAGAGCTATTGGTTGCTTTGAAATTGAAAACATAGTTGGTGCTGGTATGTCTATATGAGATACAGTCTTGGTCTACCTGTCCATGAGAATTTTTTTCCTCTGGAGAAATCTGTACTATATACAGAATATGTAAATCTCCATGTAACATAGAAGTCAGAATGGCTATATGGTAACTATCTAAATGGAGAAGTGGGTAGTTCTAACAGTTTGCAGATATAGATTCTACAGCCTAAAATGTGAATTCTAAATATGGTATCTAGGACTTTCTTTGAAGGGTCCAACATTCAAAAGCAGAGATAGAATAATGAGATGAGAAATGTGGAATTTTGGAAGATGGTGGTTGAGTACGTGGAAGCTAAGCCCACTTGCTCATGCCCCCAGTGTGGATTTTCAACTGACCTTCGGACAAGTGACCTGAATAATCAATGGAAATTTTGAAGCCAAGGAATGCAGAGGAGGTTTTGCACTATCCAGTAAAAGATTTTACAAGTTGAAGGAGGGTGTACCCTGCACTAAGTGCCTGAAACAAAGGCGAGCGTAGAGGAAAGAAAGTGAAACCTGGCAGCTTTCTCGTGACCAGAGTGGGGTGGGGATGGGGGTGGGTGTCCTGTACAGGGAACCCCAACCCTAATTGGGAGAGACTTGAGAGGATATACAGTGTCAGAGAGACTTGTCCATGTTTAAAGCAACAACCAAGGGAGTCCAGGAGAAAAATTCTGGCTTCTAAGACTGTCAGAGGTACTGGCAGGCTCTGGGCAGCCTTGACTAAGAAAGACATTTTTGCCTTTGGGAAAGTGAAGTGCTTGGAGAGCCAGGATATGTCTCAGAGCTGCAGTGTGGGTGCCATCCCACATAGGGATTTTTAAAAAGAGGGGAGTAGAGGCATGGCTGGCTATACAGGGAACCTGCATGCTCAACACGGCTGTCCTGCCAGTAAAGCATGGTTCATGACCATTAAACCCACTCACTGATCAGGAGGAGTAGATGGTTGCATGGGAAAGGATTGTGGGCCCCCACCCAGTGCAACTGGTGCGAAGGAGACAGTGCACAGAACAAAAGGTTTGAGTCTGAGCCTCCCAAGAGAGCAGTGAGCCAGGAACTGGACGGTCCAGAGCTAAGTACCTGAGATTCTTTGCAGCCAGGCAGGGCCATCCAAACCATGGAACATAAACCTCTGAGAAGGGGAAGGCATGCCCATTCTGCACCTGCAGGGTTGGCATGCCCATCCTCCACTTGCAGGATTGCAAACTCCACCAGTACAGGCTCAAGAACTCACTCTGGGATGTAGATCCTTAGGGAAAAGAAAGTGACTCCAAAGGAGCCCTTTATTAACTTTTATCCCCCTTGGGCCCCATTCCACTGAACAGCAGAGGAGAGAGATTAGAAATTGGCACAGCTAGAGTTGTTCAGGGCCCCATCCAGGCTCAGCTCTCACACAGAGCTGCCATCAGCACCAAGCAGGAAAGAGTTGACCCTTTTACACATGAAACAGGCAGCTAGTTCATCAGAAACTATACACTGGTGAAATAACCTGGGACAGACCAAGATGGGTGGTGCAGGGTGGGGCACACACCCACCATCTTCCCTGAAGGCTGAACAGCGCCTCCTGGGGGGAGGGATGATTCCGGTAATCCACTCTCCTGATTGCACCACAGGCCCCCACCAGAGAGCAGGTGAAGGTGGTATATTCAGTGATGTCCCACACTACATGAACCACCTCTAGCCCTTGTGCTGATAAAAAGGCAAGGGAGCCCTGCTGGCATGGCTCAGTGGCTAGGTGCTGGCCTATGAACCCAAAGGTCGCACCCAAAGGTTTGATTTCCCAGTCAGGGCGCATAACCAGGTTACAAGCCAAGTCTCCAGCCAGTCCCATAGCTGGAGGCAGGTGAAAGGCAACCATACATTGATGCTCCTCTCCCTTTCTTCCTCCCCTGCCTGCCCTCCTTTCTGAAAATAAGGAATAAAATCTAAAAAAAAAAAAGGCGCTCTGGCTAGTGTGGCTCAGTGGATTGAGTACCAGCCTGCAAACCCAGGGGTCACTGGTTTAATTCCCAGTCAGGGCACATATCCAGGTTGCATGCCAGGTCTCCAGCCAGGTCCATAGCTGGAGGCAGGTAAGAAGCAACCGTACATTGATGGTTCTCTCTCTTTCCTACTCCCTCCCTTTCCCTCTCTCTAAAAATAATGAATAAAATCTAAAAAAAAAAAAAAAAAAAAAAAGCCAGCAGGGCAGAACAGAGGGGATCAACCAAGCCTAAAGGAGACAGCCACAGACTGTGGATTGCTTGTAGCCTCAAACTAGCTTCCTATAGCTAGACTGGGACACCAGCTGACATCAGGGAGAGATTCTGAAGGAGAAGACAGTAGGCTAACAAATACTAGACTGCTGAGATGAATTCCACTTCGTTCTTTTTCATTATGTGTGCTATTTTTTCTCCTGCATAGCTTTTTGACATTGTTGCTTTTTTTGTCTTCAATTTTGTTCCAATTATTTCATAATCTTTATTATATATTTTTACTTTCATTTTCATTCCAATCTCATATTCTACTTTTCCTTTCTCTTACTGCATTTTGCCTTCATCTTTCTCTTTCTTATTTTTATATTAAGTTTTTTTTTTTCTTCTTATATTCCTCACTCTTACTATTTCTCCTCCCTGCATCCTCTGAATGGATAAGAAAGCATGACTCACATGTATGCTGTCTACAAGAGACCCACCTCAGAACAAAAGACCCACACAGAATGAACGTGAAGGGATGGAAAAAATATCCTAAGCAAAAGAAGATGAAAAAAATAAAACAGCTGGGGTAGCAATACTTACATCATACATAATAGACTTAAAACAAAAGCTATAACAAAAGACAAAGACGGTCACGACATAATACTTAAAGTAGTTGTTCAACAAGAGGATATTGCACTCATAAACATATGCACCCAACATAGGAGCACCTAAATACATCAGGAAAATCTTGGAGGACTTTAAGAAGGAGATCAGTAGCAATACAGTCATTGTAGAAGATTTTAAGATCCCACTATAAATAATGAATAGATTAAAAAAAAAATCAACAAGGAAATTGAGGCTTTAAATGAATGACACCTTAGAGCAAAGGGACTTGATATTTACAGAGCCTTTCACCCCAAAGAAGCAAAATGTATTTTCTTGCCAAATGTACATGGATCATTTTCAAAGATAGATCATATGATAGGACACAAAACAAGCCTCAACAAGTTCAAGAAAATTTAAATCATATTAAGAATATTCTAAGCCCTGGCTGGTGACACAGTGGATAAGGTGCTGGCCTGTAAACCCAAAGGTCACTGGTTCAATTCCCAGGCAGGACAACATAACTAGGTTGCAAGCCAGGTCTCCAGCCAGGTCTGTAGCTGGAGGCAGGTGAAAGGCAACCATACATTGATGTTTCTCTCCCTCTCTTCCTCTCTCCCTTCCCCTCTCTCTGAAAAATAATATAATATTTAAAAGAAAGAAAGAAAGAAAGAAGAATAAAAGAAAGAAAGAAAGAAAGAAAGAAGCCAGATGGTCTCCTAGGCTATATCAAAGACCATGGGTTTTAGGGAAAAAAAAAAAAAGAATCTTCTTGAATCACAATGTCTTAAAACTAGAAACCAATATGAAGTCAAAATCTCATAAACATTCAAATACATGACAACTGAATAACATGTTATTAAATAATGAATGGGTTAACAATGAGATCAAAGAAGAAATGAAAAATTACCTGGAAACAAATGAAAATCACACACAACAACCCCAAACCTATGGGACACAGTGAAGGCAGTCATGATAGGAAAATTCATAGCAATATAGGCCTACCTAAAGGAGATAGAAAAATCTCAAATAAACAACCTAACCCTATATCTAAAAGGGCTAGAGGAACAACAACAAACAAAGTCCAGAGCAAGTAGAAGGAAGGCAATAATCAAATCAGAACAGAATTAAAGACATAGAGACTAAAAAGACAATTCAAAGGATCAATGACTCCAGGAGCTGGTTCTTTGAAAATATAAACAAAACTAACTGACAAATTTTTAACCAGACTCATCAGGAATAAAAAAGGAGAGGCCCCAAATAAATAAAATTGAAAATGAAAGAGGAAGAACAATAAAGAAAGAAAATGAAAGAGGAGAAATAACAACTGATACCACAGACATACAAAGGATTGTAAGACATTACTATGAAAAACTATATGCCAAGAAATTAGAAAACCTGGGCAAACGGATAAATTTCTAGAAAGTGAATCCAGAAGAAACAGCACAACTAAGTAGACCAATAACAACTAGTGAAATAGAAGCATCAATCAAACAAGCTCTATAAGCCCTGGCCAAATGGCTTCTTAGGTAAATTTTACTAAACATTCAAAAAAGAACTAATTCCTATTCTTCTTAAACTATTCCAAAAAAAAAAAAAAAATCAAGAAGAGAGAACACTCCCAAAATCTTTTTATGAAGCTAGTATTACCCTTATTCTAAAACCAGGTAAAGACACAACAAAGAAAGAAAATTACAAGCCAATATCTCTGATGAGTATAGATACTAAAATCCTCAAAAAAATATTGTCAATCCAGACCCTGCAATGCACTAAAAAGATCATTACAGCATGATCAAGTGGAATTTATCCCAGTGATCTAAGGCTAGTATAATAGTCATAAATCAATAAATATAATAAACAAAATGAAAGACAAAAATATGATCATATCAATAGATGCTTTAAAAGCATTTAATAAAGTAGAGCACCTGTTTATGATAGAAACACTTGGCAAAATGAAAATAGAGGTAGCATACCTCAGCATAATAAAGGCCCTATATGAGACACCTGAATATGAGACATCATATTCAGAAAGCAAAAACTAAAAGCTTTTCCCTTAAGATCAGGAACAAGACCAGGGTGTCCTCTGTCACTCCTCTTATTCAACAGTAATGGAAGTTTTAGCCACAGCAATCAGACAAGAAGAAGAAATTAAATACACCTAAATTGGAAAGACTCAAATAAAACTGCCATTACTCACAGACGACATATTATACATAGAAAATTTAGAAGACTCCAAAAAGCTACTTGAGCTAATAAAGGAAAATGACAAAGTAGTAGGATACAAAATTAATTTTCAGAAATTAGTGACATTTTCATACACCAATAATGAATTATCAGAATCTAAACAAAAATATCTCATTTACTATGCAACAGCATCAAAGTAAATAAATAAACAAGGTACCTAGGAATCAATTTAACCAAGAAGGTAAAAGGTCATATTTGGAAAACTATAGGAGACTGAAGGAAAAAATTGAGGGAAATACAAATAAGTAGAAGCATATACTATGTTCGTGGATTGGACGAATCAACATCATTAAAATGTCCATACTACCCAAAGCAATCTATAGATTTAACATAATTCCTATCAAATACCAATGGAATATTTCATAGATCTAGAACAACGTGGGTTTACAAGCTACTAAAAAACACTGGGAATTTATCAGATCATCTAGATTTAAGAAATGGAGGTTCCGATACACAGCAAAAATCTTGACTCATCATTCATCCAGAAGTTTATTTTGTGGAGGATAGAAACAGCGGGGATTCCATAGTCACCAAGAAAGTTGACTATCAGACTACCTCTGCTGTTGGGGCGTTTGCTGCTTTGGTCTGTAATTCAATCAGTAATTCATTTGGGACCTGCCTCCCCTTGGCGACTGTGGTCTACACTTCTACAAACACGTCCGGTCTTCTGAGGCTTTGCGTAGGTGTGCGTACCTCTCCATAGCTAGGCGTGTATCTCCCTAGCTGGGCGAGGCCAAAAGCGGAGAACTGACCTCCGCCAGCCAGGGCACGGAAGAGTGTACTGCGCGCGCAGCTGCGCTCCGGCCAGAGGACTATTATGGGTGGGTCTTACGACGTGCCTTAGAAGGACGGCTTAGCTGGGCGGCTCCCTGCATTTCCCTACCTGACTCAAGCAGGGAGGTAGCAGTTACCGCACAGGTTCCTGTTCCCAGCCACGTTCCCGCTGGTCACGGGGCACAATCCAGATATGTACTCAAATGGTGAGTTCTTGAGGGTGCCAGTGGAGTATGGTGGTCAGGAAGCTGGACGGTCTCTCTTGGAGCTATCATGTGGGTTCAGAAGGGCACGTCCCACCAAGGTATGACATTTGGCTCTGACCCTGGAAAAGGGGGTAGGCTAAGCACCGAACTAGACCCCAAAAGGCCGCCTTAGAATGCGCTCAAAATGGCAGTAGGTGCCCAGGTAGGTGCTGCATTGTTTTTTCAAACTGTAGAAAATTTCCTTCTATTGGCTGAGGCAGCGACCAGGAGCTCAGGGGAGGGCTGGGAAGGGAAGGAAACCCAGCTTCACATGGGCGTTGTACTTTGACCATTTTTCTCCATTGAGAAATTCCCGTTTTCAGCCAATCAACAAGTCAGTAGTGAGCCCGATTCTAGGAGGGGCCCAAAGCTGAAATTGAGGGCTGGGGGTCTTCCCAAGGTCACAAGGGAAAATACAAATGTTAATGTATAGAAATTCCCTACTGTGGCTGGTGTAGCTCAATGGATTGCACCCCGTGTGTTAACCAAAGGGTCACCAGTTCAATTCCCAGTCAGGGCACATGCCTGGATTGCTGGTCAGGTCCCGGGTTAGAGGTGTGTGAGAGAAGCAACCCCTCATGTCTCTCACACATTGATGTTTCTCTCCCTCTCTTTCTCCCTTCTATTCTCTCTAAAAGTAAATTAACTTTTTTTTTTTTTTTTAAGAAAAATTCCCTAATGTTAGTTTTTTTCACATGGAATTTCCTAATGTTCTGGTTTTTGGCATCTGGTTTTTGGTGGGTTTTTAGTCCTAGCACAGCTAGAAATGTGTTAATGAAGTCTTGGTAGGCCTGGCTATGCCCTTGGCAGTCTCTAGGCATTTGCATCGCTTGTGATTCTAGTTTATGTGCCGCCCACTTCCAAGAATTGTTGGAAGCTGAAGGGGAGTGGGTGCTGGTTCTGCAGAGTACAGTGCTCCAGCAGCAGAATCTCAGAAGGGCGCAGAGAGGGAGCTCTGCGAAGGGGCCCTAGTGTGTCTACCTGCAAACAGATTCCTTTCCATGGGAGACTGCTGCAGGCTCCACTCAACCCTGAACAGGGAGCAAGTAGGTCTTAAATGTGAGGCCTAAGACAATATTAATATCTCTCATACTCTGTGTGTGTGTGTGTGTGTGTGTGTGTGTGTGTCTGTCCCAGTGTGCCAAGGAAGCCGGAGACGCAAGAGGACCAAATTCAACAAAAACCAACACGATATTCTTACCAAAGCTTTTGAAAAGGACCCATACCCTGATATCACTGTCCGAGAGGAACTAGCCAAACAAATCCAGATTCCTGAGCCAAGAATCCAGGTGAAGTGCTCCTTGATGGGAGGGAGAGGTGGGCTGAGGAACCAGCATGGATTGTGAGCCTGTTGAAACCATAAACTTTAAAAACATTTTGAATTAATCCTCTCAATGCACCTGTGAGGAAAATCTCAGTCACAAGGGTAGGAAAATGAAGATAAGAGAGATTTGGTAGCTTAGATTCCAGCTCTGGAAGGGGTGGAGTCTAACAGGGGTTATGAGGGTTATACCTGTCAAATATTTACCCTGTTAAAAATTGAAACTTACTAATTTAAAAATAACTATGAGCCCTGGCTGTTGGGCTTTGTCAATTGAGTGCTGGCCTGTGAACCAAAGTTCAATTCCCAGCCAGGTCCCCAGTTGGGGACACTCGAGAGGCAGTTGCTCATTGATGTTCCTCTCCCTCTCTTTCTCTCTACCTTTATCCCCTCTAAAAATAAATTTTAAAAATCTTAAAAAAAAAAAAAACCATGATGAAACATTACAAATTAACCTATTCCTTAAGAAAGGCACTCATTTTCTCATAGCCAGAACGTTTAGTGAGGGGATGGCAGTAGAACACCAACCAACACAGGGAGCTGCAGTGTCAGAGCTGCTTTGTCTTCTATCTGTGGCCCTTGGTGTTTAGGCTCTGGAAGTGAAAAGGGTAAAGGCAGATCATACCTGAATGTCATTTTGTGAAGGAAATGGTTTTAACCTCACAGGGATCCCCAGAAGGGAGTCAGAGACCCCAGGGGTCCTGGGATCATATGTTCTTCTGTGTCTCAACCCCCCACCCCAGGCACCCTGGAATGGGTGGGGGAGGGGGGACTAGGTCCTGCCCGTGGGAAGCCTGCTGGGATGCATTTGAGATCCCCAACCTAAAATGAAATGTGGAGCCCAGAATAGTAATGTGTTACTTGGAAAGCCCTCCAGGTGATTCTGCTATGTGGCTGGGATTTAAATCTATGTCTTTAGTGTTTTTAAAACCAGAACTATCAGGGTCCCACACTAAAACTTTTGATTCCAGACTCTGGGAGTGGGCCCAGCCCAGGCTGTAGAAGTTTTCAAACCTCCAGATAACTGCAGCATGCTACCCCCCTGTCCTATACATGCCCTTGGCTTGGACTGAATGTTGTCAACACCTAGAGAGCTTTACGGTCTTAAAGTCTGGGATTCCAGTGCAGCCAGGGCAGAGGCTGAGGGGACAGTGCTGGCGTGTGCTCGTGTGGGTACAAGGTGGGCATTTTGGGGAGATTTGCCCAGGAGGTAGGTTAGGCCACACTGTAAGTGGTTTGAATCAACCAAAGATTTTGCTTTTATTTTTAGTTCTAGTGGAAGTTTTATTTGACAACCGTTTAACCTCAGGTCATATGCTACTTGGTGACAATTTTGGTACTAGGCTTAATTAGAAAATATCTTTTCTCTCTTCCTTTGTCTTTCTCTATCCCCAGGTCTGGTTTCAGAACAAGAGAGCTAGAATACCAAAGAGCAAGAAGAGGCCCAGTGCGGAGGTGGACACTCTGGCTCCAGGATCCCATCAGGGTGGACTGTGTAACCCTGAATGCTCCAGCCAACAGGGCCTTCTCCCCAGAAGTGATTCTAACATAGCTCACCAGAGCTATGCTGGCCCATTCTCCTGGGGGTCGGAGGGTTCCTTAGATCCAGCCTCCCACTCAGGACATACGGGTATCTTGGGCATGAATGTGGCCTCTCCTTATCTGGAAACTCCAGCCAGGGCACTAGGGGAACCTTTTGGAGATTTCCATTGCTCTCCTTTGGGCTTCAGCTTTGAAGCTCAAGGTGGTCCATTTCCTCCTCCCCAACAGCCCTTATCACAGGTGGAAGGTGACGGCACAGGAACTCATCTGGGGGATCCCAGACCACTCATGACCTGTGGGGACTGGGCCCCACAAGGGTGGGGACAGCACCCTCCCTCTGGTGAACAGCTGCCATGGGGGTATTGGCAGGCTCCACCTGCTCTGGAGCCAGAGCTAGTGCCCCAGCAGGCCCTGTTCCAGCTCCCCAAGGCCAGGGAGCAGCTACCCCCTCCCCCACCACCTTCAGCCCAGCAGGCCCTGTTCCAGCTCCCCAGGGCCAGGGAGCAGCTACCCCCTCCCCCACCACCTTCAGCCCAGCAGGCCCTGTTCCAGCTCCCCAGGGCCAGGGAGCAGCTACCCTCCTCCCAACCACCTTCAGCCCAGGAACACTGGCTGAATCCTGCTGATCCTCTTGGGCCTCTTATCAACCTGGCAGAGCTGCCTGCTGGGCATCAGGATCCGTTTCCATCCCTCCCTCCGAGTGGGGACCTTGGTGGGAGCCTCTGAGGCTCTCAGGCCCCCACCCACTACAACTTCCCAAAGGCAGCTGAAGCTGCCACCACAGCAAATAATGGAAATGACCCATGACCCAAGTCAGCTGGCGGTCATCGGAGATGGTAAATTAGCAGCAGTTCCTTTGTATATGTAATACTAGGCAAAATTGAAAAAGGAATGTGAGACTTGGGAACCATAGCATGGAGGGTGTCCCAGGCATCTCTTCAGGGGCAGGGGACCTAAGGGGTTTCCTTAGATGGGAGGAAAGGGATTTTAAAAAGAACTGTTCTGCGTTTTATTACTTGTAATCGTGGAGCACTTTTGATATTCTATAAACTCATGGACAGAAGGGGTTAGGGGTCATGGCTGCTATGTGGATCTGTATCTGGCAATCAATAAAGTGTGATATTCAGACCTCAGCCATTTCTATGCATCTCAAATGAATCCTTCCTCCTTGTATGCAGGCTAGCCACTGCCCTTGGCCTGGCCTTCACTGTGTTCTCTGACAACTTCCCACCTCCCACTATGTGTCAGCCACCATGGCTTTTTTCCGAGTGCTGAGCTCCTACCTGCTGCTGGGTGATTCCCTGAAAACCTATACTCCTGTCCCAACGTACCCTACAGGGCCTGATGCAAACCTAGGTGGGAAACGAACAGGCCTAAGGAGAGAAATTGGGACGATGAAGGAAAGGTATCTCTTCCCTCCAGGCCACCTTTGGTGAGGGCTTGTCCAATACCCACCCATGTATGCAGAGGAAGGGGAGGGGACAGGTGGAGGGACAGCGTGGGGAGTGTGCCAGCTCCTGGCTGAGAAGAGGCAGTCTTCTCAGCCAGGACTGATGGTAACCTCTCGTGTTTGGGGAAATCAGAAAGACCCCTTTCATTCACTTGAGAGACCATACTTTTGAGGTTACAGAGAAGTGGAAGTGAGTTTTACCCAATTTATATGCAAGGATCTGGTTTAAGTCAGAGATGAAATCTGGGGGACTTAGGTTTCCCTGCACAATCTGAATTTAAGAAAACCAGAAGCTGAGCACAGGCTGCTTGTCCCTAGAAATGATAATCAGTCACATTGCACCTTCCTTACTTCTTGACCATTCTGTGAAGAAAGGACCAGTGCATTCACTAACTATCAGGACTGGTGAATGATGACAGTGGCTTCTGGGTGCCATCACATCCATCTGCTTGTCCCCCATTGTCAGTTTGGGGATGGGGTGGGGTGAGGCCAAGTGGACTAGCCTTTGTTCTTTTTGTACCAAGGAAACAGGAGGGACCTTACCTAGAGGGTAGTGTCAAAAAGGCTTACAGTGCTATGCAAAGTTCTGCCAATGGTCAGGACTGTTTAGTGTACACATTACATCAAAGGGGATTTAAAATAAGGGGCAGTCATCAATCTCGGGCTCTCCTCCCCGAGATGAACATGGAGAGAGTCACCCTGATGGACATGCAGAGTCACGTGGTCTCTGCTCCCCCACATGGATGTGCACAGGATTCTCCCATAATTAAGTACAGCAGCTGCCAGGAACTTGGAATTTATAGCTGGAATGCTAAAATTCCATCTAAAAGATTGTATCGTTTGCTTGTTTGTTTTAAAGCTAGCCTAATCAGGCAGGATTGTGTATTTTGGGTGTTTTTAAAGGGAGTGAGATTTAATGGCACAATTGCCCCTTTAATATAATTTGTATAACCCTCAAATAAACAGAATACCCTTTTTTCACCAAACTCTGTTATTAAGAAGCACCTCGAGTGGGGGGAAAATCAAGCCATGAAAGCTGGGGACCCCAACCCCCAAATGTCCTGTTATACTACCAGATCAGGCCAGTTTTGAAATAGACAAGCAAGAGGTACCATCTTTCAAAAACATAACACTTCACAGCTTAATTCATTTCCAGCCATGAATGAATTCAATGTTCCTGGTACCTGCTGTGCTCAATTAAGGGTGGACTTGTGCACACTCTGTAACTTCTATACCACATGTAATTCCCTATCTCTGTGCAAGCTGCATGTCTCCCTTTGCCTCCTCAAACCAGGTGAATCCTTTTCTGTTCCTCAGGCTGTATGTCTGTCTGCATGTCCGTCCTGGAGAGAGAGGAAAAGAGAGGATTTAATGGCTGCTGCCCTATTTTAAATTCCTGATCACAGCCTTTGACGTAGTGTGTATAGTAAACAGTCCTGACCCCTGACAGAATTTTGTGCAGTACTGTAAGCCTTTTCATCACTATACTCTGGGTAAAGCACTTTCCATTATCTTGGTGCACAAAGGACAAAGGCTAGCCCACTGAGCCTCAACCCACCCCTCATTTCCAAACCGCAAAAAGTGGGGGATTTTGGCTTTCTCCCACTCTGTAACAAAGGGGTGGTTTTCTCTCTGATTCAGTCTTTCTGCCTCTAAACCACCTTACAATCTGAAATCCACACTGGACAAGATTCCCAAGTATTAATTTGCCCTTATACGTACCGCATTGTGATGGAGTCTAGAGAGAAGACACTGGTTCACCAACTATTTATCACACAAGGAGCACAGAATTTGCCTGAGCTAAGGTACTTAGTGAGTAATGTTCTTTCTCTGAAATTAGACCTTGGCACTTTCAAGCTTCCCGCAGAAGCAAAAGAACTAAAAGGAGCTGGTTCTTGCTTTCTCTATTTATTTATTTAAAGATTTTATTCATTATTTTTAGAGAGAAGGGAAGGGAAGGAGGCAGAGACGGGGAGAAACATCAATGTATGGTTGGCTTTCACTTGCCTCCAGCTGGGGACCTGGTTAGAGACCTGGCTTGCAATCTGGGTATGTACCCCTACTGGGAATTGAATCAGCAACACTTGGATTCACAGGCCCAGTGCTCATTTGACTGAACCTCTCTCTCTTTATTTTCTAAATGTTCCTTGCAGAAAACTTGTCTTCACCAGGGGGATGGTCTCTAGGGAACTGGTATTTGGTAGGAAATGCTTTGGAATATGCCACTGGAAGGGAGGCTCACCAAGGTCCTGTGCCCTAGTCTTCTCAGACTAACAACTTCCTGGTCAGTTGCCTCCCTCCTCTACCAGGACCCTCTGTGCTGTCTGCTAGGCAACTAATCAGAGTAAACCTGAGGGGCAGTGGGGAGAGCTGAGGTAGGATTGGGGCAGGTTTCAGTTGCAGCCCCCATACTTCCTAGATGTAGTACCTGGGCAATAGTCTTCTCTTAGACCTTAAGTTTTCTTAATTACAAGGTGGCATATTGAAACAGAATAATAAAAAGCTAAGAAAATTCCTCCACAAATGGAATAGAGAAACTGAGATAACAACACAATGGCCAAGTAATTTACAGTCAGGTACAGTTGGTCACCAGGACGGAAGGCCTCCATTGCCTATCAAAGGACAAAATGGAGAAAACAAAGACCTCTCCCCCAGGGTAATATCTCCTCCCCTGGCTTTTCCATCCTGGAGATAACATCTAGGCCTCAGTTGTATTACAGCTTCAGGCCTAGAAAAGCAGCAAATCCAGGTGGGTGACACAACAATCAACTAAAGACCCTGCCCTGTCACTGACCAATCAGTGGAGACCATGATCCTGAAAGGACACACCTGGAGAACTGATGAGTAGGTTACTGAAACCCTCCACTGAGACCTCCCCTAAGATTGAGACAAAAGCCTCAATACAAAATACCCAGGACAAGCACTTTTCCTCTGGGGAGCAGCTCAAGCCACTCCCTGTTCCTTCTCCCACTTCTTTCTTCACAGGCACATGTCTGTCTCCTACACTCTAAGGTAAAAGGGGCAGAGGCAGTTTGTCCCAGGCTAATGCTCAGACCCTGGTCCCAAAGCCCCCTCTTCTCTGGCTTCCAGGGGAGCTAAGACAGCCCAGTGTAGGCTCTCCTGTTGCTTCTTCTATGCTAAGCTTTCCTTGTTTCACTGTCCTAGCTTTAATAAAAGTATCCTAGTCATCTGGACTCAAGTTATAAAATCTTTCCTACACAAGATCAAGAACCCACATACTACAGCTGGTCCTAGGCAGACCTGCACAAGACCAGGCCCCTGTCTGATAACAATATGAGTACCCTCTCAAGCTAAGACAACAGTTTTAAGCATAAGAGCAACACAACATAAAATAGTGAAATGCCATCTTTTTACTAATTATATTTTATTTTAAAAATGTTGGTGTCCTGACTAATGTAGTTCAGTGGATTGAGCACTGGTCTCTGAACCAAAGTGTCCCAGGTTTGATCCCCAGTCAGGGCCCATTCCTGGGTTGCAGGCCAGGTCTCCAGCCAGTTTCCCAGCTGAAGGCATGCAAAATGCAACCATACATTGATGCTTCTCTTCCTCTCTTCATTCCTTTCCTTCTCTCTAAAACAAATAAGTAAAATTTTAAAAAATGTTTGTTGCATGTGGTCAAATATTTAACAACATGCATAGAAGAACATAACAATAAAAACTAGAAGTTTAACAAAAGTAGAATGAGTAATAATACGGATCTTCTATAACATGCACCCATTTCGAACAGTGTTCTAAATGAGTATTTAATACCACTTAGTCTTGTTTTCAACATCTGAGCAAGAACCATTTAGCTAATTAAATCCTCTATATTACAGGGAAAGAACCAACTTCCTTCTCCTTTTTATCACACCTTCCTAGATTACCTACACCTTTAAAGGCACATCAACATTTTTCCAATGAATCACACTGAGACTTCCTAAATGCTCCTGGCTCTGGTTTGGTTCAATATACACTGTGGATGGCCAGGCAAACTCAGGAGCAAAGCCCATTCATCTGAGCTGGATTGTCCAGGGGCAGAGAGAGGGAGGGCCAAACATCAAAACCAAGGGAGTTGCCATTTTCTTTCCTACCCCCAGGAAACAAGTCACAATCCCTGGAATGCATTTCACTTCTGGGAATCTCCTCTTATCTATGCATTTTTGCGCAACTTTGCTGCAGGTCTGCCTGCACAGCAGGCCCCCTTCCTGGAAGGTGGGGAAGAAGGAACGGCAGGGCAGATAGGGAGAGAGGGGCTGGATAGAGAGCATGTGTTCTCACCTGCGTTTGATTCCCAGGGAGACTTGGAAGAGTGGAAAGAAGAAAAAAGGTGAAAGAAAGCCTCCAAGAAACTAAGTGTATGGCCTATAGGTTTTCTGGAGAGTATATAAGGCACCTGGGAGAGGCCAAAACAATCCTCTAATTTCATCCGAAGCCCTCATTTTGGACCTTGGGTCCACCAGGTAAAATAACCTAATAGGCAGAGATAACCACTGCTGCCTACCTCACGGAGTGGAGTTATTTGAAAGAAGCTTGTGATGCAGTAATGTCATGGGAAAGTGGCAGGCCCAGAGTGGGTCTGCCTCAGGCCAGCCTATAGGGTGTGGGTTCTCAACTTTGTGTAGGTGATTTTGAGAGTACATTTATTAAAGCTGGGGGCAGTGGAACAAGGAAGGGCTGAAGGTAGAAGAAGCAACAGGAAAGAGCCTAGGCGGTGCTCTGCTTAGGCTCTAAAAATGTAATAGGAAAGAAGTGAGCCAAGGCAGGGCTGCTATCAGCTCACTGGGTAGTCAGAGAAAAGGGGACCTTAGAGACAGGTTCAGGGGTTAGCCTGGGACAAGTACTGCTGCCCATTGCTCCCCAGTTACAAATCTACTGGGGTCCCTCAGAGTTTAGGAGATACATGCCTGTAGGGGGAAGGGGAGGGGTCAGGGAAAGACATGGGCATCTCCCAGGCGGGAGAGCTGGAGAGTTAGCTCTGGGTCCTATGTTATAAGGGCTTTTAAAGACTGGGAGTTTAGGGGAGCTCTTAATAGAATATTCACCAGCTTTTCCAGGTGTGCCCTTTTTCAGGTCATGCTCTCCACTGATTGGTCACCACCAGGGGTCATTACTCATCACAGCTGGTCTTGGTGGTATTGCCTGCCTGGCTTTGCTGCTTTTCTGGTCCTGGAGCTGAAATACAACTGAGGCCTAGATGTTATCTCTACAAAGAACCAGTAATGTGCCAGGAAAGGCCATCCTGGGGGTGAGGTCTGGTGCCAATTTTGCTCATTTCTAGGCACCTGGGGCTTCCTGCCCTGGTGACTTACTGTATCTGGCTGTAAATGACTTGTTCAGATAGCTGTCTTAGTTTCCTTATTTCACATGCCAAGGAACTTTCTTAGCTCCTCATTAACCTGCCTCAGTAAGTGCTGGGTAATGTGAGACACCTGTGATATTGTGTGATGGGTTGACAATACCTGTTCAGGTTTCTCAGAATACGTTTGCTGTTAATTTAGAACAATTAGCAAATTAAAGAGTTGGGAAGTATGAGTATTACCCTTACCTCTCAGCTCCCAGCACAACCCTGAATTCCCTAACTTGTGGTGTCTTGTGATTTTTCCCTATGTAATCTATAACCTACACACCATCAAGAAATTCAGGGTTTTGAGCCTTAACTTCTCATTCTCCTGGGTGGCACCATTTATAATAGAATAATATTTATAAATATTATAATATTGATAATATTAGAATAATATGAATAATATTTCTCTAATGGAGTTTCCTGTGTTTAGTGTTCAGCTCCGCTAGTGCCAGATGGATGAACTCTGTTTGATAACACTGTTAAACCGAGACTAAAAGTATGCATATATTTCCCCATGCTTGTTTCCTCACTTCTTGTTCATTTCTTAACTTCTGGCATTTTTCATGACCTGCCTGCTCCCTTAGCTCCATCCCTAAGCATCCAAATCCCTTCACTGGGTTTGGCTGTAGAGAAGCAACCTTAGAGTCATCTCCCACTCTTTTAAATTCATTCCTTTCTTTTTCTATTTTATATTTTCTCTTTCATATACTGAAGTTTGTTTCTGTATTCTCTCCTCACCTTCATCTTTTCTTTTTGTGAAGGAAAATACCAATGGGATTAAAATGACATCATCTCACCCATGGAAATTGGGAGAGAGGAAACTAGGGTGCGTGAGTAGAGTTGGGAGGGAATCATTATAATGACCCCCTTTCCCAGGGCATTGTAGCCTCTGCCCTGACTGTCCCAAAGGGTTTGGGAGGCACTGGCTAGGTGAGAGAGCTTGCATTTGGGCTCGTATTTTGAAGAGCTGAAAATAGTACCATTTTTGCTGCACTGAGTCTCAACAGAGGAGAATACACTCAGCGGGCATTTGGTGTAAAGGGACCAAAATTCTGCCATATTTAAGCTGTTTATTAAGAAACAAGACATAGAAAGATTAATCCCATCCCCCCAACCCCTTTCTACCCAAGAGATTCAGAAAGAGAAACCTGCTTCAGAAAGGAGATTTTAGGATGTTATCCTTGGCCTAATTTGAATCAAGTATGATAAACAAAAGGACTTCAGGTAGGAGGCTTTTAGCTAGATACCCACTGTGCCCCATTGTTTCTTGGTGACCTAGCAAGAATTTTCCTGCTATGTGGTGGTGGGGGTAGGAGCAAAAATGGGAATTTATTTATTAAAAATTATGAATTTATTCTTACGTGTTTAAACTTCAGTTACCTTCAAAGTACTCTCCATTTAATACAATACACCTAACAAGATGTTTTTCCCACTGCTCAAAAACAGTTTTTGAACTCATTTATTTTTTTTAAAGATGTTATTTATTATTTTTAGAGAGAGGGGAAGGGAAAGAGAGAGGCAGGGAGGGAGAGAGATATCAATGTACTAGATGGTTGCCTTTCACCTGCCTCCAGCTATGGACCTGGCTGGAGACCTGGCTTGCAACTGATTACGTGCCCTGACTGGGAATCGAACCAACGACCTTTGGGTTCACAGGCCAGCGACTTATCCACTGTGTCACCAGCCAGGGCCTTAAATTCATTCATTGTCATGTCTTTTGGTGCTTCTGCTGTTTTGTTTTGTTTTGTTTTGTTTTTACCTCTTCCATGTCAGCAAACATTTGCCTTTGAGGACATTTTTCATCAGAGGAAACAAACAAAAAATGTGCCTTGGGGATAAAAGCAGGTGATTGGGGGTGGGGATATGAGGCACAGGTTAAGCTGTTGTTTGGTCAAAAAATGCTGAACACTCAGCATCATGTGGGCAGGTGGTAATTACCCCATCATGAAATGGGCTAACGCTGAAAAGAGTTTTCCAAATATAGTCAACTGAAGGCAAACACAGCTTCTTACAACAATGCCAGCTGCTACACTGATACAGATAGGTTCCTAGAACACTCACCTTTCTGGGGGAGCCTGCACTACAGAGGGCCTGCCTTCTAGAAGATAATTCCAGGTTTTCAGGTCCCCCTCCCATGTTCCCTTCTTCTTCAACTCCATGTAAATCACCCATTCTCACTTCAGAAATTTTTTTTAAAGATTTTATTTATTTTCAAAGACAGGAAGGGAGGGAGAAATAGAGGAAGAGAAACATCAATGGGTGGTTGCCTCTTGCACACCCCCAATGGGGGATCTGGCCTGTAACCCAGCCTTGTGCCTTGACTGGGAGTTGAACCTGTAACTCTTTGGTTCTCAGGATGGTGCTCAATCCGCTGAGCTGCACCATCCAGGGCCCACCTGCTATTTTCACAAGGTTTTTATACTGCAATGACTGGAAGCGTGTGGGTAAGGTGATAAGTTCAATCACAACCAGAATATGTATATGTTTGAACCTGGGCAAGTCACTGACTCTGAGTTTTGTTTCTTCATTTGAAAAATGGGAAAAATAATAGGGCTGTCTGGCTTATTTCTTAGTACAATGCACTCAAAGTCCATCCATGTTGTCACAAATGGCAGGATTTCTTTCTATCTCATGGCTGAATACTGTTCCACTATATGTATATTATACACACACACACACACACACACACACACGTGTATATATATATATATATAAGTACATATAACTATATATTATAGAATATATATATATTTTTTAAATTTTGTTTATTATTTTTAGAGAGAGGGGGAGGGAGAGAGGCAGAGAAAGAGGGAGCGAGCAAGACATCAATGTATGGTTGCCTTTCACCTGCCTCCAGACCTAGCTGGAGCCCTGGCTTGCAACCTGGTTATGTGCCCTGGCTGGGAATTGAACCAGTGACCTATGGGTTCAAAGGTCAGCACCTTATCCATTGTGCCACCAGCCAGGGCTTTATATTACATCTTTTAAAACCATTCTATTATTGGACACATTATTTCCATATTTTGACTATTGTAAATAATGCTGCAATAAGCATTGGGGTGCAAATATCCTTCAGGTTAGTGTTTTCATTTTCTTCAGATAAATATCCAGAAGTAGAACTGCTGGTTCATATGGTAATTCTGCAACAGGACCCTTTGGAAGTAGGGGGGAGGTGTCCTCAGTTTTAATGGGCTCATTTAGCCTGCCAGCAGGAATGACTCTTAATAACAGAGTTTGGTGAAAAGGAAAAGTATTTTGTTTATTTGAAGGTTATACAAATTTATACTAAAGGTGCTATTGTGCCATTAAATCCCACTCCCTTCAAAAATATAAAAAAATCCCAACAACCCCCCCAAAACAAATAAAACACCCAAATATATACAGGCCTGACTGATTAGGCTAGCTCTAAAAGACAAGCAAATGATACCATCTTTCAGAAACACAACAGTTCACAACTTAGCATTCCAGATATAAATTCAAGGTTCCCAGCAGCTGCTATACCCAATTAGGGGAGTATCCTGCACACACTCTCCAACTGCATGTCTGTCTGCGTGAGAGAACTCAACTGGTTTGAGAAGTAGGGGATCAAAGGGGAAAAAGGGATACATGCAGCTTGCACACAGATAAGAAACTACCTGTGATATAAGAATTGGGTCATGCAAATAGGCTCTTCAACTACTCCATTTCTTACATTGTACTTTATAGCCTTATAGTTAGTCTGTATCTACCTATTTGTACTTCTTAATTTCCTCACCTCTTTACCCATTCCCCAACATCACTCCCATCTGGTAACCATCAAAATGCTCTCTGTACCCATGATTCTGTCTCTGTTGTTCTTGTTTGCTTGGTTTGTTTTTTAGATTCAATTGTTGTCCCTTTAAGATTTCATATAATAATGGTTGGTGATGATGAACTACTTTGTTTTTGTTTTATTTTTTTTATTTTTTATTTTTGGTTGGGAGGCAGTCTGGGAAGCTCTTTACCTGCTCTTTGATTCTAAATGATAGGTTTGCTTGGTAGAGCAATCTTGCTTTGCATGATTTTGAATATGTCTTGCCAATCAGTTCTAGCCTGTAAAGTTTCCTTTGAGAAATCAGCTGACAGTCTTATAGGAGTTTTCTTGTAATTAATTAACTACTTTTCTCTTGTTGCTTTTAAGATTCTCTTTTTATCTTTAACCTTTGGCATTTTAATTATGATGTATCTTGAAGTGGGCCTCTTGTCATCCATTTTGTTTGGGATTCTCTGTGCTTCCTGGACTTGCATATCTACTTCCTTTAGCAAATCGGGGAAGTGTTCTTTCATTATTTTTTCAAATAAATTTCTAATTTCTTGTTCTTTTTCTTCTTCTTTTGGCATTTCTATGATGTAAATGTTGGAACTCTTGAAGCTGTATTAGAGGTGGCTTATATTATCCTGTTTTTGGACTCTTTTGTCTTATTTTTCTGATTGGTTTTTTTTTTTTTTTTTTGCTTCCTTATGTTCCATATCATTGGTTTGATTCTTGGCTTCATCTACTCTTCTTACAATTTCCCTGTAAATTGTTTTTATTTCAATTAGTGAATCCTTCACTTCTGACTGGATCTTTTTTATGCTGTTGTAGTCCTCACTAAGTTCCTTAAGCATCCTTATAACCAGTGTTTTGAACTCTGCATCTGATAGATTGCTTATCTCTATTTTATTTTGTTCTTTTTCTGGAGTTTTGATCTGAGCTTTCATTTGGGCCATGTTTCTTTGTCTCCTCATTTTGGCAGCTTCCCTGTGTTTGTTTCTATATATTAGATAGAGCTGCTATGACTCCCTGTCTTGGTAGCATGGCCTAATGTAGTAGGTGCCCTATAGGGCTTTGTGTTTACCCTCCTCTTAGTTGAGTCTTAATCCCTGTTGGCAGGTCAATAGGAGGGAGTTACGAGGCCAGTCAGCTGCAAGAACTGTCTGTGACCACTGAATATCAACCTCCAACCTTTGTAAAACATCAGCTGTGTAGGGGCAGGGTGGTGGTGGTCCAACATGGTCTGTAGCTGTCCACTGGGTTCACTTGCTCTGGGGTTTCCTGGGTTGTGCATTCCAAGGTCAGCCTCTGCCTGTGTTTTCCCAGGGCCACATAGCCTGAGATATATAGCAATCTGAGATGGTTGCTATTCATGCTCATGCTGGGTTTGGAGATTCCCAGGTAAAGCCAAATTGTGAATCTAATCTGGCTACTGCTAGTGCCAAGCCTGTGGCCACATAGCAGGAGGTGTGAGGGCTGAGAGCTCACTGAGGCTGGCTCTTTTTTGTTTGAGAGGATTTGGGAAGTTGTGAAGCATGAGCCAAGAACAGCCATTCATATGGAATAGCAGCTTGGGTGAGCCCATAAATTGGGTGGGCCAAAGTCTCTCTGGATCCTTAGGGTGGGGCAAATAGTATTAGTCAGGTTGATGGAGTCTCAGATATAGCACCAACCTGCTTGCTCTGTGGCTCTGTTAAGGGAAGATTTAGCACAGGGACAATGGCCTCTGCAAGCCTTTATGCCAGACTCTTCAGTTTCTCTCTGTATGCCACTGGTGCCTTTCAATCTGCTAGCCCAGTGCTCGAGTTCATAGGGAGTGAGTCTGAATAAGTCTACGTGTGGGTTCTCTAAGAGGAATTGCATGGGACTCTAAGTAAGTTTCTTCCACTCACTCAATCCTTGCTGGCTTTTGCAGCCAGAAGTATGGGACTTAGCTTCTTGGCACTGAAATTCTGCACTTGGGGGCATGGTGTGGAGCTGGGACTACTTGCTTCCATGATAGACCTCCTGAATTTTTTTTTCAGTCTTCAAATATTTTTTATAGGAAGGCCATGCATGGCCTTCATTGTATTTCAAATCACTGTATGTTTACTTTTGTGAAAACACTGCCTGCATTTTCTAGTACAAAAAAAACCCCTAAAAATTGTTTCAGGAATGTAGAGAAATATCCAACTTAAATAGTGAAAAAGTGCACCATAATTACTGCTGCACTGCAGTCATTTCTGCATTTCCCATGTTTCTTAAATAACTATCTTGTCTGATAACACATAGTATAAAGAACAATTATGAAAAACAGACTTCTCTTTTTTTTTAAAACAGACATTTACATATACTTCTAAAGTCTTATTGAGAATATCCTGTTGGCATTGGATAGCCAATCATAGGAGCAGCTGCAGTAACAGGATATGCATGTGCCTGTTGGTTCATACCATTGTACATATTTAGAACATTACTTCCATATTGCTGAATGCTATCATAACCATTCTGGTTAGTCCCTAATGGATTACCAGTTCTAAAACTGGTCTGTGTATACCAGCAGACACAAAATTACTTCCAAAGCTCCCATTGGTGTAATTGGTAGCACTGTAAACACCATTCTGGGTTTTTGCTGCAAAATCTCTCTTAAGCAAACTAGAGTTACCTCTGTCATAGTTTTCCCTGTCTCTAAAGGTATTAAATCCACCCCTTTAGCCTGCAGAGTATCTGTCCCGATGGTCATCCTTCATTCATGCCTCCTCTACCCCTAAAATGACCTGAACTTCTGTCTTCAACCAACTGAAGTAACTTGGGATTAATTGCTTGATTAGCTTCACAAAGCACAGAGATAAGGTCACTCACTTGCTTAATATCATTACGTGTAAAGAAGTGTATGCTGTGCCTGTTTTGGTACCGCAAGCAATTCCTCCAATTCGATGGATATAATCCTTTAAGGAGTTAGGGTAGTCATAATTGATGACAAATTTCACATCTTCCACATCTAGCCCTCTGGAGGCCACATCTGTAAGAATCAAAATAGGAGCTTTCCCATGTTTGAATTCATTTAGAACCCAGTCACTTTCCTGTTGACTCTTATCATCATGGATACCCATGGCAGGCTACCCATCTCTCCTTATTTTTTTAGTAAGCTCATCACATCTTTTGGTTTCAACAAAAACAATGGTTTTATTCTCCTTCTCACTCATAATCTCTTCCTTCAGATGAATAAGTTTTTCATCCTTTTCTACATCATGACACACTTCCACAATCTGAAGAATATTGTGGTTTACACTCAGTTCCAGTGTACCAATGTTTATATGAATATAGTCTTTCAGGAAGTCTTCAGTAAGCTGTCTAATTCCTTTTGGCCAAGTTGCACTCCACATTAGGGCTTGCCTGTCAGATCTGATCTGATCCACAATCTTCCTAATTTGGGGTTCAAAGCCCACATCAAGCATCCTATCGGCTTCATCAAGCACATGGTAGATGGTTCTTCTCAGATTTGTTTTCCCACACTCTGAAAAGTCAATCAGTCTCCCAGGTATTGCAATACAGATTTCCACACCTCTCTCCAAATCCTGTATTTTGGTCCCTTGGGAGCACCACCATGGATGCAAGTAGACTTCAATCAATATGCTCTACAGTATTCAGCAGCTACTTGCTGCACCTGTTGGGCCAGCTCCCGAGTTGGTGCCAGCACCAAGCAAATAGGCCCATCACCTCTCTCTAGGAATGGCTGATGATTGATGTGGACAATGGCAGGCAGCAAATAACATAATGTTTTCCCAGATCCAGTCTGTGCTACCCCAACCATATCTAATCCACTCAGAGCAACTGGCCATCCCTGAGCTTGAATAGCAGTGGGTCCAGTGAAGCTCTGTCTTACAATCACGTCCATGATGTTTGCAGAGAAGTTTTTGCTTCATAGAAATTCAGAACTGGCTTTGGGCAGTTGTGATCTCTAACTGTAACTTCCTTGCTTCTTCTGTAAGTCTCCACCTCTTGAGCGGTGTGCCTGGCTAAATCAGGATGTTCTTGATAGAAATTCTTCTCAAATTTGGGCAGCTCATCAAGATTCCATTTCTTTTTAACTAGTTTCTCCCCAGGGTTTCTAAACTTCTTTCCTGACAGAGGCCCTGTTCTACTCCCTCCAAATCTAGGTACACCAAACCCTCGATCCTGGCTGTGGTCTAGGTCACTTGAATAGCCTGGCATGGTGTCAATGATTGTGGTTAGCAGGGGAAGAAGTGGAGAAAAACAGGGGTAACAAGTCACTGGAGTTGGCTTCAGTGATGGCTAAGTCTTGCGGGGGTGGCAGTGACAGAGTGACTGTGATGACAGGCAGAGAGCTGCTTCCTTAGAAACCATTGGAAATTAATGAGGTTAGACCTCCTGAATTTTTATCTGCCACATGTGGATGTGGGCCCAGCCTGTTCCACATTTTTGCCCCTCTTACTAGACTGGATGAGTGTGGTGTCTTTCTTTCTTTTATTTTAAAAAGACTTTCTTTATTCTTTTTAGAGAGAGGGGAAGGGAGAGAGGGAGAGAGACATCAATGTATGGTTGCCTTTTACCTGCCTCCAGCTATGGAGCTGGCCGGAGAGCTGGCTTGCAACCTGGTTATGTGCCCTGGCTGGGAATCGAACCAGTGACCTTTGGGTTCACAGGCCAGCACCTTATCCACTGTGCCACCAGCCAGGGCTAAGTGTGGTTTCCTTAATTCTGTAGTTGTGACTTCCATTCAACTTTATTTCTGATGCTTCTGAGAGAATGTTTGTTCTATATTTTATTTGTAATTTTTATGTTGTTGTGTGAGGAGGTGAGCCATGTCTGCCTACACCACTATCTTGATGAGAAATTATTGTAGTTTTGATTGTATTTTCCGGATTTTTAGTGATGTTTGAGCACCTTTTTTATGCACCTGTTGGCCATCAGTATTACTTCTTTGGAAAAATGTCTATTCTGGTCCTTTGCCCCTTTTTTTTTTTTTTTTTTTAAGTATTATTTATTTATTTATTTTTAGAGAGAGGAGAAGGAAGATAACAGAGGGAGAGAAACATAAATGCATGGCTGCCTCTTGCGTGCCCCCAAGCCTGCAACCCAGGCATGTGCCCTGACTGGGAATCAAACCTGCAACCCTATGGTTCACAGGCCTGTGCTCCATCCCCTGAGCCACACCAACCAGGGTTGCCCATTTTAAAATCAGATTAGTTATGCTATTGACTTTTATAGCTGTATAAATTTTTAATATATTTTTAACATTAACCCTTAGAAGACATGATTTACAAAAATTTTCTTCCATTCTATAGGTTGCCTTCTCAACTTGCTAATGGTTTTCTTTGCTATGCTGAAATTTTTCAGTGTGATGTGGTCCCACTTATTTTTGCTTTTATTGCTTTTGCTTTTTTATTGTCAAATCCAAAACACCATCTCCAAGACTGATGTCAAGGAGCTTACCACCTAGGTTTTCTTATAGGATTTTTTAATTTATTATTTTTAGAGAGAGGGAAAGGGAGAGAGGCAAAGAGGGAGAGAGACATCAATGTATGGTTATCTTTCACCTGCCTCCAGCTATAGATCTGGCTGGAGACCTGGCTTGCAACCTGGTTATGTGCCCTGACTGGGAATCAAACCAGCAACCTTTGAGTTTGCAGGCCAGCGCCTATCCACTGAGCCACCAACCAGGTAGAGTATATATGTATTATATATATATAATAATATATATATATTATTAGTGGCTAGAAAGACTTCAATATGCAAATGTATTTCTTCTAAGACTTTCAAGAGCTGCCGCATTGTGATCGTGAGAGTCCTTGTTAACTCTTTTTCTGAAAGCCTTCTTTTCTTAGCTGTTGTATTCTCTCAGAGCCTGGGCCATGAAGAGCTTGTCTAGTTTTGAGCAGTGAATTCCCTGATATTCTGGCAGTAAGTATTAATCTTGCCTGCAATGAGCAAAGAATCTATCTGGGCTGGGGCCTGCAATGGTTTGAAGAGTTTGGACAGATTCTACTCAGGAAATGGGGGCTCTCCTCTACTCCGGCACTGCATATTTTCCTGCTGGTGGTGCTTCTGGTACTTGTATTTCTGCTGCTGCTGTTTACTTATATTCCTCATGTATGTGTAATATTTAACTATATCCTGGCTCATGTCATCCACTCTGTCCGTCAGCAACTGTAGAGTCTTTCCCAAATGATGGCTGCTAGCAAGACTGAGCAATTCGTGTTTATCTGCCACAGCTGACTTCTTCTTAAGCTCCCACATGGGATGTTCATAGGATGTGAATTTTTAATTACAATTGACAATTCTCCAAACATGTGCTCAAAGGTGATATTCCCTTTTTTCTTTTTAAATAAACTTTTTAAAAAACGATTTTATTTTTTTATTTTTAGAGAGAGGGCAAGGGAGGGAGAAAGAGAGAGAGAGACATCAATGTATGGTTGCCTTTCACCTGTCTCCAGCTATGGACCTGGCTGGAGACCTGGCTTGCAACCTGGTTATGTGCCCTGATTGGGAATCGAACCAACAACCTTTGGGTTCACAGGCTAGTACCATTCCACTGAACCACAAGCCAGGGCTGATATTTCCCTTTTTCAATGCTTTAGGAGGAAAATCCTCTTTACAAACTTCCATCAGCTTAGAAGTCAGTCTGTATGCCTTCAGTGAGAGAGACCCTCGAGCAGTTTTTATGGGACCATAAATGAGAACAACAGATTCTTCAATGGCATACTGGTAACTAAACTGAGAGTCCAGGAGCACCTGGTGATGAACAAGCCGTAGTATGTGGACTGGTTCCAGCCCATTTGGAGATGGTCAATGTTTACATGGTGAAGGCTCTGCACCATTTCCATCTGATATTGAACTTTGTCAAACTCAACACCATCTTCTGTGTGCTGGGGGAAAGGAAAGCAGTTGGTAATTTCAAGGCAATTTTCTACAACAAGGCCCAAAAGCACTCCTTGGACTACCTCCATTCCTTGTCCTTCCTCTTGATAATGTTTGATTATATTTAACATCACCCAGCCATCTATGTGTACTTGCTTCACAGCCAAATCTCCTGACCAGCCTTTGCCTTTGCCTTTCCCTGAAGCACTGGTGATGGAGCTAGAAGAGGTGTTAGCTGAGCTGATTCCTTTCTTGCGGATTCCATCTTTTCAGCAGAATGGGAAGAAAGAGCTCTTATAGGGTTTTTATGGTTTCAGGTCTTACATTAAAATCTTTGATCCATTTTGAATTAATTTTTGTGTAAGGTGTATAATAGTGATCCAGTTTCATTCTTTTGCATGTGGTTGTCCAGTTTCCCAACATAATTTAGGGAACAGACTGTTCTTTGATTGAATTATTGATTCAGGGTGTTCATTGGCCAAAGGCTATAATATTTAGTGAATGTATTATATACAGAGAAATACATATAATGTCTTGTCCTTGATGGTGGCACATTTAATTATAGACAGAAAGTTATAGCCCACAATGTTGATGAAAGCTTTTTAATACTGTAACTTTTTCTCACAGGCAAAATCTGGTAAAAAAATTAATATAGCTAGAAAACAGTGCATGGAGAGTGCAGCAATCAAGATACAGGTTATTAACTTATTTATATTGAACAGGTTTGATCAAGACAATGATGCTTGGTCTGGACAACCTCAGGTTGATGATTGTCCATGTAGCCTTGTTATTGATCAGGATTAGCCACATGAAAGATTATTCCAACATCAGATAACCAAGATGTCAGCACTGTGACAAAATAGGAGAACTACCTCACTGTAAGACATGGACACTCAAGCAGGTCAGCTGTAGGAAACTATTGCATTTGCGTTCATATAGATCACTTTTCTATAGTTAATATAATGCATTTGCCCTGTGTTGGTTTTTATCTAAAGGAATCAGTGCTTGGACAAAACCATGGATGATGCCGACATGGTTATACAATAGAATGCCAGTGAGCTTGCCTCAACAATGACAAAGCCAGTGTTGCTGGCCAAAGCCAGGAGGAGAGGCTATGCTGGAGAGGTGGGACCTTAAGTGCTTAGCTTCAAATAGGAGCAAGTTAAGTTGACAAAACAGGGACAGTGGCTTAAGGATATTACTTAAAGGTATAAAGATAAGCAATAATAAAATCAAAATGAACAGAGACCTTATTGCACTGTAATAAACTGAAACTTGTGATTTAAGGTTTTAAAGAAGAGTAACAGAATTAACTACCAGAAAAGCATTAGTATAGGATTTCCTGGTATGGGAGAAAAACTTGCTCTACCAACTTAGGTCCTGTCCTAGTGTTCAGGAGCCTGCTTAACAGGAGAGAAATTTATTTCTTATGCATGTGGGAGTACTCAAAAGGGAGTGCCTCTGTGAAAACCTAAGAGTTATGTGTTGGCATAATAAAAATGGGGTTTGGCCTTGACAGAAAGATTCTGATAGGCCTTATTATCAATGAATAATTACAATTGTATATGAGGATTTAATATTATAATTATGAATGAATTAAGGAGTCATTAGAAGAGTTTCATCTTATCAATGAACCACTCTTTAATTCTAGTTCCTGTAGTCCTTGGTTCAAGTTTCTAAAAATAATCAAACTGGGAATTTACTTCCAAATATTATTATATTGATAGGGAACTCAAGAGTTAAAGATTTTAGCTTTAGTTACATTTGATGGGCTTAAGTGATTAATGCACATAGAAAGCTGTTGTTCCAGGAATTGGAATGCATGACCACTGGACTCCAGCAGGTAACCTTTGTGACTCAAGGAGGTCTGCGAACCATTATGATGGTATCTGAGTCATTTAGTTCCAAGGAGGGAATGTCCATGATGCAGATAAAGAATTGTTGATCAGGTTAAAAAGGAAAGGAAAAAAAAAAAAAAAAAGAATTGTTGATGAGTAGATAAATACTAGGAAAATTGCTGCTGGAATGCAACTCTTATCTGATTAACTTTTTTCCAAACCCCTTATCTACCCTTCTTTTCTCTATAGAAAGGTTAGCTTGAGATGAGATATTAAGACAACTTTTAAGGTACATCACTCACTATCTTCTCAGATCTCCAGCATTTCAATAAAGCACATAGGAAGATTCAATCCTTATTTCTATTTATTGGTTCTGGTAGGGACAGGCATCATGAATGCCTACTTTTCTGGTTTTATTATTTTACATCATATTGTTCAATTCCAGTTACTTCAAAGAAGGTCTGGAGTTAAAACAGTGCCCTCTATGCTGCTACTCAAAGCCCAAAGGCCTTAGACCAGCGTGGGGAGTGCAGGGGGCAAGTGCACACAGTAACCCAGGTTGTAGAAGTGCCCAAGAAGGATATTAAGAAAGAGCACTGATATTACTCCTTAACATTAGTCTCTAGAGGTGGTTGTTAAGGAAAGCTATCTGACTACATTAGTCGGGGTTCTTCAGAGAAACAGATCCAACAGTGAAAGAGAGTGAGAGAGGGAGAGAGCGTGTACAGGCACAAAAGAGGGAGAGTGGGAGAGACAGAATGTTGATTTTGAGGAATTGGTTCACATGACTGTAGATTCTGGTAAGTCTAAATTCTGCAAGGTGGACCAGCAGGTTGGAGACCCAGGGGACGACAGTTGATGTTGCAGCTCAAGTCCGAAGACCATTTGGAGACAGAATTCTCTTTTCATTGGGGACCTCAGTCTTTTTCTTTCTCTCTTATATTTTCTTTTAAATACTTTATGTATTTATTTTTAGAGAGAAAGGAAGGGAAGGAGAAAGAGAGGGAGAGAAACAACCATATGTAAGAGAAACATCGATTGGTTGCCTCTCATGCAACCTCTGTCAGGGACCTGGCCACACCCTAGGCATGTGTCTTGACTGGGAATCGGGTGACCTTTTGGTTCACAGGATGGTGCTTAATCCCCCGAGCCACACTGCCAAGACTCAGTCTTTTTCTTAAGAACATCAACTAATTGGCAAGCCCACCCACATTACAGAGGGCAGCCTGCTTTACTCTAAGCCTACTTCTTTAAATGTTCACGTCATCCATTAAATACCTTCACAGAAACATCTAGCATAACATTTAACCAAATGTCTGGGAACTATGGCCCAGTCAAGTCAACACCTGAAATTAACCATTATACTGACCTAATGAAAATAACGAAGCATGGACCAGTTAAGGGAGAACATTATAGAAGGGAGGGCAAGCAGCCCTCCCCTGGAGTAGGAGAAGGACTCTGCAGGACTGTGTCAGCCACAGCATTGCAAGGGAAAGAGGTGTGAGAAGCCTAGAGCATCATGCAGGGCCCCAAGGAACAAGGCAGGGGGTTCAAATTTATTCTGAGGAAACTGCTGAAGGGAAAACAAATAAGCAAGGTGCTAAGCATCATGGCTACTTCTGAAAAGATCTTCAGTTCCATGTGCAAAGTGCAAAGCAGGGTACCTGGCAGACAAAATGTGTCCCTTGCTAAATAATAAAGTCCAGATACTAGCCAATGGGGAAAAATTATATTAAATTTATAGAGTAGCCTTTTTCTTACACTGTCACTCCTGAAGGACCCTTTAACTATAGCTGGAATTCTATATTTGTATTTATTTATTTGTTGGTCTATTTACAGTTGTCCTATTTTTCCCCCATTGCTCTCCTCTGTCTTGCCCACCCACCCCATAGTTAATCCCCGCTCTGTTGTTCATGTCCACGGGTCATTTACACTTCTAGTTCCTTCACTAGCAGAAGCTTTTCCCCCTTCTTTTTCCCCTTCTCCCCACCTCCTCCCCTTGTTTCCCTTGTTTCCCTCCCTTGTTTCCATGTCTGGGGTTCTATTTTGCTCGTTTGTTTGTTTTGTTCATTAGGTGAGTATTTGTCTTTCACTGCCTGGCTTATTTCACTAAATAAAATACTCTCCAATTCCAACCATGATGTCGCAAAAGGTAGGAGTTCCTTCTTTCTTTCTGCTGCACAACATTCCACTGTGTTCTAACTACCACTTTTAAACATTTTTGTATGGTATATAAGTTCCTATTTTATATTGTATTTATTTATTTTTGAAAAAGATTTTATTATTTCCAGAGAGAGAGAGAGGAAGAGAGAGAGGCAGAGAGGGAGCGAAACATCAATGTATGGCTGCCTTTCTCCTGCCTGAAGCTGCAGGCCTGGCTAGAAACTTGGTTTGCAACGTGGTTATGTGCCCTGGCTGGGGAATCAAACCAGAGGCCTGGGTTCGCAGGCCGGCTCCTTATCCCTATTTTATATTTTAAATGGTATTTACTGTATTGTTTTATATAACAATATTAAGGCTCTAATGAAGATATATTTTCATCTAGGCCCACTGGACATATTTTTTTTTGGGGGGGGGAGCATATTATTTTTAATGTTTAGAAACTCAATTTCTGTTTCCTAATGACAAATATTACAAACCTTTCTTGAAACTTTGATGATTTTTTTTGCCCTTCTTTTTAAAAAGATTTTACTTTCTTATTTTTAGAGAGAGGCGCAGGGAGGGAAAAAGAGGGAGAAAAACATGATGTGCAGAATAGCAATTGATTGTCTTTCATGTGACCTGGCCCACAAACCCAGGCATGTTCCCTGACTGGGAACTGGACCAGCAACCTTTTCATCCACAGGTGGTTGCTCAATCCTCTGAGCCATATGCCAGCCAGAGCTCTCTCTCTCTCTCTCTCTTTTTTTTTTTTGGAGTACTTCATACAGCTATTACCTGATTTATAAGTAGGCACCATTTAGAACTTGAAACAGAGTTTGAAATAATTGGTTGTTGGCTCTCACAAAAGGCATGAAGCTGTGCTCCCTTCGACAGCACATATACTAAAATTGGAACAATACAGAGAAGATTAGCTTGGCCCCTGCGCAAGGATGACATGCAAATTTGTGAAGCATTCCATTTTTTGAGGCTGAGAAGTTCCAAGACATGCAGTAGGCAAGCTGAGGAACCAGGAGAGCTAATGGTATAGTTCCAATCTGAGTCCAAATTTGAAGGCAGGACAAGACCAGTGTGCCAGCTGGAAGGCAAGTGAAGAGAGAAAAATCCTCCTTTTTTTCCCCTTTTTGTTCCATGTAGGACTTCAACTTACTGGACAAAGCCCACACACATTGGGGAATGTGACCTGTTTTAGTCAGACTATTGATTAAATTGTTTACCTAAACCAGAACACCTTCACAGACACACCAGATCATGTTTAACTGAATTTCTGGGTACCAACAGCTCAGTCAAGTTGACATAAAATTAGCCATAAGAGGAAAGGCATACGGTGATTCTTCAAAAGAAGCATCCACATAAGTCAAGTGTTTGCTTATTGGAAAAATGCCCCATGTTGAGACCTTTCCTGGAACATCAGTCAATACTCTGGGTGACCTGGCTACTTTGTGGTGCATGGAGGGTACTTAATATCAGAGGTGATGAGGGAGAGAGTTTAGGGTCTCAAAGAACCGTTGCTTTAATTATTGTAGCCCTATTCATTAAGTATCCTGAGAACCCTGTACAGTGCCAGCGTTTCTCTCTTTCTCACCACACCTGCAAGGAGGTGTATTATTTCTCTTTATAGATAGGAAGTAAAGGTCAGAAAGGCAACTTAACCCATCCAATACCACACAGCAAGCAAAGGCAGAAGAGGGATTCAAACCCAGGAGAAAAATGGACACCTGTTGGGATGGTTGAGCATGTGTTCACAGGTGGAAGCTTCATTCCTCTGCCTCTATTGAATGCTGGGCAAGGGCAGGTGGAGTTTTTTTGTTATTGTTGTTTTTTTGTTTGGTTGTTTTCTTTCTTTTTTAAAAAAACCAAGGCATTCTTACTGCAACACAGACACACATATACAGTTGCAATACATTTCATATGTAGTTGAATGGGCTTGAAATAGTAATTCCCCACAAATAAATGTAAATTAAAAAAGAAGGCCCAGAAATTTGAGTTCAAGGTGTGACCAGTAAAGGAAAGAATAACATATCCTGGGACAACTGTCTTAGAGAAGGGGTGTCCCCACTCCAAGAAAAGAATTCCATGGTATATTGTTTTTCAGGTGGAAAATAATAACTTTGTGAGTAGGGGAGGATATTTTTGGTAAAATTTATATTTTTTTCTTTTTCTTTCCTTTTTTTTTTTAAAAGATTTTATTTTATTATTTTTTAGAGAGAGGAAAAGGGAGAGAGGCAGAGAGGGAGAGAGATGTCAATGTATGGTTGCCTTTCACCTGCCTCTAGCTATGGACCTGGCTGGAGACCTAGCTGGCTTGCAACCTGGTTATGTGCCCTGGCTGGGGAATCAAACCAGTGACCTTTGGGTTTGCAGGCTGGCACCTTCTCCACTGTGCCACCAGCCAGGGCTTAACGTTCACATTTTATAAAATATATAAATCATCTTTTCAACATTGCAAGGCTACTGCTTTCTTTTTTATTTTTATTTTTTGAAGATTTTAATTTATTTTCAGAGAGTGGAGAAGGGAGGAAGAAAGAGAGGGAGAGAAACATCAATGTGTAAGAGATACATCCATCTGTTGTCTCTTTCACAACCCCAAATTTGGCCCTGGCCTGCAACCCAGGCATGTGCTTGCTCTGACTGGGAATCGAACCAGCAATCTTTTGGTTCACAGGTTGGTGCTCAGTCCACTGAACCATGCCAGACGGGGCTGCTCTCTTCTAAATAGGGGCTCTTGGGTATCACCATATATAGAATTAAAAACAAGCTAGCTAGTCTGTCTCATCAGATGTTGTACCATTGTGTCTGATCTTCATGAAATTTTCAGCAGAATAGACATTTGTGTTAAGAGTGATTCATTCTAAACACTGCAGTAAGATTGGCTCTCACTTACCCCGTAACTAGGTATCTTTTATTCAGCCTGTCAGATTCAGGTTACTGGGAAAATGACATAGTCAGTGTTTTTCTTAAACATGTCCTACTTCCTGGCCTCCTGACTGCTGGCTACATTCATTGGTTTGAAGCATGTTTGTATGTGTAGCTGTCAGTTCACACAATTGGGGGCATTCATTTCTACTATGATTTAGTTTCTGGAAGAAGCCTACCATCTTCCTTGGGGAAAAACTTGTTTATAACAAATTGTTTATGGTAAAATTTGAAATTCCCACCCTGGCCCTCTTCTCCAGGGTGAGAATCCAGGGTGGGTCTGTCAAAAAAATAGGAATGAACGGAAATAAAAACATGTTGGCTAATGTCAAATTAGAGAGTTGCTGTGACTGAAAACCATAATACACAGACTGATTGATCTCTGAAAAAGTTTTGCCAATTTTCATGAACTTCTTAATTTCAGAAATTTCTAAGGACTCAAGATAACAAATAAGATGATTCAATACATGAAATGAAATATAAATAAAATAACCTCTGGTTCATCATTAAAACAGGAATTATTGCAGCATTTACAATAAATTTTATTTGATAGACTTGCATATGACATTACTAACATTCTTTAAAAATTTTTACTTATTGTTGTATTACATTCATTCCATTTTCCCCTCTGCTTTCTCCTCCCCCACTCTCCCTATCCCATCCCCAACATATGGGATGACCCATATGTTGTCCATGGGTCATCCATGCTAGTTCTTTGACTAAACTGTTTGCCTTCTTTGCCTCCTTCTCCCCCTCTTCTTCTCCCCCTCCCCTCTGCACACTGAAAGTCTGTTCCTTGTATTCATGTCTCTGGTTCTGTTTTGCTTGTTTGTTTGTTTTGTTCATTAGTGTCCTGTAATGTGTGAGATCACATAGTATTTGTCTTTCACTGACTGGCTTATTTCACTAAGCATAATACTCTTCAGTTCCATCCATGTTGTTGCAAAAGGATGCAACAACATCCTTTCTTTCTTTCTGCTGTGTAGTATTCCATTGTGTAAATGTACCAGAGTTTTTTGATCCATTCATCCACCAATGGGCACTTAGGCTGTTTCCAGCACTTGGCTATTATAAATAGTGCTGCTATGAGTATAGAGGTGCATAGGTTCTTCTGAATTGGTGTTTCAGGGCTCTTCAGGTATAATTCTAGCAGTGGAATCACTGGGTCAAAAGGCAGTTCTATTTTTAGTTTTTTTGAGGACATTCCATACTGTCTTCCATAGTGGCTGCACCAACCTGCATTTCCACCAACAGTGCATCAGGGTTCCCTTTTCTCCACATACTTGCCAGCACTTGTTGTTTGTTGATTTGTTAATGATTGCCATTCTGACAGGTGTGAGGTGGTATCTCATTGTGGGTTTTTTTTTGTTTTTTTTTTAAGATTTTATTATTTTTCAGAGAGAGGGGAAGGGAGAGAGGCAGAGAGAGAGAGAAACATCAATGTATGGTTGCCTTTCACCTGCCTCCAGCTATGGATCTGGCTGGAGACCTGGCTTGCAACCTGGTTATGTTACCCTGGCTGGGAATCGAACCAGTGACCTTTGGGTTCCCAGGCCGGCACCTTATCCACTATGCCACCAGCCAGGGCCTTTTGTTTTGTTTTGTTTGTTTTTTATTCATTATGTTTTAGAGAGAAGGGCAGGGAGGAAGAAAGGGAGAGAAACACCAACGTATGGCTGCCTTTCACTAGCCTCTAGCCACGGACCTGGCTGCAGACCTGACTGGTAACCTGGTTTTCAGTTTCATATAGTCCCCTTTGTTTATTTGTTTTTTTATTTCCTTTGCCCTTGGAGAAGTATCAGTGAAAATATTGCTACATAGGATATCTGAAATTTTACTGCCTATGTTTTCCTCTAGGACTTTTATGTGGCATGGCTTATGTTTAAGTCCTTTATCCATCTTGAGTTTATTCTGGTGTATGGTGTAAGTTGGTGGTCTAGTTTTATTTTTTTTTTTGCATGTCACTGTCCAGGTCTCCCAACATCACTTGTTGAAGAGGCTATTTTCACTCCATTTTATGTTCCTTCCCCCTTTATCAAATATCAATTGACCATAGAGTCCTGGGTTTATTTCTGGGCTCTCTATTCTGTTCTGTTGATCTATATGTCTGTTCTTATGCCAGCACCAGATTGTTTTGATTGCATTAGCCTTGTAGTACAATTTGATATCCAGTATTGTGACTCTTTTTACCTTGTTCTTCTTTCTCAAGATTGCTGTGGCTATTTGAGGTCCTTTTTGACTCCCTATACATTTTTGAATTATTTTTTCTATCTATGTGAAATATCTCATTGGTATTTTAACTGGGATTGCATTGAATCTATAGATTGCTTTGAGTAGTATGGACATTTTAATGATGTTAATTCTTCCTATCCATGAACATTAGGTATATGCTTCCATTTATTTGTATCTTCCTTAATTTCTTTCTTCAGTGTTCTGTAGTTTTCTAAGTACAGGCCTTTTACCTCCTTGGTTAAGTTTATTCCTAAGTACTTTATTTTTTGTTGTTGTTGCTATGGTAAATGGGATTTGTTTTCTTTCTTTTTCTGTTTATTTTTAAAGATTTTATTTATTATTTTTTTCATAGAAAGGGGAAGGGAGAGAGGCAGAGAGGGAGAGAGACATCAATGTATGGTTGCCTTTCACAATGCCTCCAGCTATGGACCTGGCTGGAGACCTGGCTTGCAACCTGGTTATGTGCCCTGGCTGGAGAATCAAACCAGCAGCCTTTGGGTTTGCAGACCAGTGCCTTATCCACTGTGCCACCAGCCAGGGTGGGATTTGTTTTCTAATCTCTGATGTTTTATTATTGGTATACTACTAGCTACCATTTTTAAAGCCATATTTAAAAGTTTTAAAGCTTGGTTTCATCAAGACCATTAACAGCAGATTCAGTAATAAAAGTCATAGAGATTTAGAGATATTTGAAGTATAAAAGAGTAGCATGACCTGAAACAACTAATTTGCTAAATATAAACTATTTCATATAATTAAATGTTAATGTTTCTTTCTTTCTTCCTCTTTTTAAAAAAGATTTTATTTATTATTTTTTAGAGAGAGAGGCAGAGAGAGAAAGACACCAGTGTATGATTGCCTTTCACCTGCCTCTAGCTAAGGACCTGGTTGGAGACCTGGCTTGCAACCTGGTTATGTGCCCTAGTTGGGAATTGAACTAGTGACCTTTGGGTTCACAGGCCGGCACCTTATCCACTGTACCACCAGTCAGGGTAATGTTTCTTTTAACAATGACAAAAAGAATACTTCATGTCACTGATCACTGTAAATATATAAATAGGGGTTCTCTGTAATTTTACCTTGAGGCTAATTTTCCTTTTGATTCTATAAATCCCCTAGATGAGCACATGTACCACTATGCACATGTGCACTGTGCACATCTCAGGGCAGTAAGAATGTGATACATGATTTTCAACATCTTTTCAGCCACAGTAATACCAACTATTATTCAATCCAGATATGCATAGGAATTTTCAAAGGCAAAATTATAACCATTACTGTTTTTAGTTTTTCTGGTGATTCTTTCCAAAACTCAAAATTCTAAGTAAGAAATAATATACTCACTGTGTTGTTTTATTTTTCAAACTTGATTTCTTTTGTGATGACTTTCCATTATGAAAGATGAAGGTTTAGCTAATGTATACCCTTGTCCTTTTCCTCCAGATTGCTGTAGTAATATATTTTCTGTTGCACTAATTGCTGAGACAGGTGGGTCTTGGCATCCCTACCTTTCCCTCTATTTTTTTCCCTACCCTATGCATCCCCCATTCCTCTAGTTAGACATGCATTTCTTTTCAGTAATAGATTTTTTTTCATTTTTTATAGCTGGTATGGTTTACATATCATGAAATTTATCTATAAAATTCAGTGTACAATATAATGACTTTTGTAAATCTATAGAAGTGTGTAACTGTCACTCCAGTCCAGAGTTAGAACATTCCCTCACCCAAGTATGCATTTAATTTGTATAAGCAAGGTAAACATCCTTTAGTCTGTTCTCTATGACATGTATATATTTTCTGGGTTTCATTTAGAAGTGGATTCAATACACAGCATACAAACATGATTATAACTATGTAGAAATGGCTCCTGCCCAGCTCAGCATCAGCTGGTACTACATTTCCTTCACAGGTTTGATTGAATGTTCCTATGGCCTGGATGGATTTCCTTTGTTGTTGTGTTTGCAGTTCTGTTTTCCACTAGCCTCCCACTCTCAACAGGAAAGCCAACTGGAACTCCTTGTGCTTGGAAGGGGCAACATTTTGGTTGGGGTTCCCAAATGGCAGAGAGGGGAGGATTGTACTGGGTGCCATTACTCACATCTAGGATAGTTCTCGGACATTTTTGGAGAAGAGTCTTGGGATTTAGGGCCAGGGGAAACTTGCTCAAATCTCTGCAGAGAGGCAGTGAGGCTGAAGCACACATTCATGAAGGAGATTCCACTAGTCTGGGCTTGGAATCCTGCCACACCCCGACCCTGAGCCCCTCCAACATGGCCCTGTCTCCTCACTCCCATTCTATGGGGTTTGCCTGCATCTTCTAGCTTGTGAGCAGGTGTACACCCACCTTTTATCTTTCTGAAATCTGTTGAAGTCTTCAAAAGCCAATGGTCATCTCTCTCTGTTCTGTTCCCTCCTCCACAGAATTATTCTCACTTGGGTGATTTTACTGAGGGCAGGGAGGAAAGCAGGGAATCTCATTCTACCATTGTGAGCTAGATGACCCAAATGTGATGCTCAGAGGAAAAGGAAGCTCTTTTTTCTTTCTTCTTTCTTCTTTCTCCCAATACCATCCATGACTCTTTAATCTTAGAGTCATGTTGTTTCAAAGCAGACATCTGTTTCATGTCTGTTGATTTACTTTTGTGAAGTAAAGTTGTTTCATCAACTTGGGTTCCATTAGCAACCAAGAGGGGACTCTTCCCATTCTTAGCTGATTTCCCATGCTTCACTCTTCTCCCTAGAGGTGCAAATATTCCCCTCCCTCCTCCACCTTGAAATACTTTGCACATTGCAGGTGTGTGGAGAAAAATTTGCAGTAACTAAACTCCCATGTTTATGTTATAGCATGGTGCAATTACAAGCCCTGTGTTGTAATCTACCCTTGAGCCAAGCCAGAGAAAAGCCTGTTTCTGCATCCCAGATTTTTAAGCCCACCTCAGCCCCTGCAGCTCCTACCAGAGCTCTCTGAGACTCATACATCTTTCTCAGGTTGTGATGTGCCTCCGTTCTTCTCCCTCTGGACACAATATTCCCCTCTGAGCACACTGGTCCTGTCTCACCTCCTACCAATCTGCACCTAGAGGGCAAGGTATTCCCCCACCCAACATCCCTTGACCTTGTGTGTTCAGACGGGATCTCCCCTGTAGTCCCTTCCTCAGTTCCTTAGCTCTGGACACCTCCTGTTTTTCCAACATTATATCTGCCCTACTTCTCAGTTGTCACAACCAACTCACAGCACACCTCACAGATACCATTGCTTCCTCTGTCAGAGGAAAAAGAAATAATGATCAGGACACTTCCATGCCTGCCCCTCCATGACTGAGCTCATCCTCCCACCTTGCCTGTGGGCTCTGGGCCACCCCTGAGCCTGGAGTCCCTGATTCCTTGTGGAGAGCAGGGCCAATAAAATGACAGTCAAGATAGGATAAAGTAAAACAAAGTGGAGTCACTCCTGTCAACCAAGATAGCTGTCAGTCAGCCAGGACACTTTGGTTCAAGAGGGAAACTACCTAAGCCATGCTAGACACATCTGGCAAGGAGACATGCCTAAGATACCTGCACACATGACCAGAACAGCCTTCTTTGCAGAGTGGGACCACCCATAGGTAGGATCCTGGGGAAATTCCACTCTTGCCATCAGGGGTGTCAAGATACTTATCAAGAGACTCCAAAGGGTGGAGTACACCACTTTCAAGGTATAACTGAGGAGGGTTCCAGATCACTGCTGAGACAGCTGAGCTCCACACACCAGTGTTGCTCCATGCCAAGCTGATCTCCCTTAGCACTACCCACCAGATGCTCTGTTCTGCTGGATCCAGACTGTCCCTTTCCAACTTGTGAAATAGGCTCTTCCTTGCAAGACACTTAGGGCTCCCTTGCCCACCATGCTGTCTCCTGGACCTACTGACTAAGACTCAGGGACTTGGGTTCATTATCCCCCATTGATCTCTATGTATGTATTATAATTCTCTTAGATTGCTAAGAGTGTAAGTAGGATATTAATGTGTATTGATTGATGTTCTACTTTAAGTGAACCTGCATTCAATAAAAGCTGAGTGAATAGCATACTTACTATTCACAAGTGTATGACCCTTGTCTATTCCTTGGTGCCAGGCTGCTCAGATGGCAGCTAGCTGAGCATTTGCCAGGCTGACTTATAGGAAAGACTCTATAGTGAACATACACTCACAACATTCCTGCACATCCCTCCAGTAACCTGTGGGTGGTGTAGGGGCTGCCATCCTGGTGAAAGTGGTTCTTTCCCCCTGCCTCCCCACAGCCCCACAGAAGTCAGAACATTCTGTTTGACATCTCCACTTCCAGTGTCTTTCCCCATCCAGGCAGGGTCCAGGTCCCACCAAGAGCCCTTTTCAAGCCACCAACGAAGGGGATATTTGGACAGAAGAGAAGATCGTTTTCTGTGTCCTCACATAGTCTTCCCTCTGTGCATCTGTATCTTCTTATAAGGATACCAGTCATGCTGGATTAGATTGATCATCTCTGTAAAGATTCCATCCCCAATATAGTCCCATTCTTAGGACTCAACCTATAAATTTTGGGGACACAACTCAGCCCAACACTCAACCCCCTAAAAGCACAGGATGGTTTCATTACCATCTATTCCTTCCAATGCCCTCTTGGCTGGATTCTCATGCCCAACTCTTCAACTCTCCATCCTTGCATCTGCTCCCTCCCAGCCATCTTTGCTAGAATAGCCTCATCACCCTAACCCAGCCTCAGGACCTTGGATTTGATACAGCTGCAAACTAAAACTCCTAAATCTGCCAGAGCCCTTGGCACTCCTCAGACTCACACCCAAGAGCTTCCTTGAGAATATCTACCTGAAACTGTCACAGGCAACCCAAACTTATATGCTGAGACCAGGCCCTAGGACTCCCGCAAACACACTCCTCCTCAGTCTTTCTGGGTCAGTGCATGATACCTCCAATGTTCAATTGTTCAGGATGAGGGCTGTGTCAATCATGTGTCCATTCCATTCCTAATACATCATACCCTACCCCCTTAGGATGGGTTTCCACTCTTAGAACAAAACCAGCCTCCCACCTCCCTAGCCCTTCTGGCATGGCCCAGGCACCTATAGGCCTTCCTATTCACTTCTAGTTCCAGGTAGTTCTTATAAATGTAGGTAAGAGCATACTGCTCTCATCAAATACTCTCTCCATCTCCAGCCTAGGAATAAAAGCCAGTGATGACATCCAAGTGAGGGTCACCTGGCCATGGCCTTTGTGATGACATCTCTTGCCCCTTGGGCTGTCACCTCAGGGTTTTTACACTGGTTGGTCCTGTCCCTGTCTTGGTCAGCTTGGGCTGCCCTAACACAATCCCACAGGCCAAGCAACTTAAAACAGCACACTTTTCTCCAAGTCCTGGAGGCTGGATGTCCGAGATCAAGGTGTCAATGTGGTAGGGCTTGCAGACAGTCAACTTTTTGTTGTGTCCTCACATGGCAGAGAGAGTGTTGTGGTGTCTCTTGTTCTTCTTCCAATGCATTAGTCCTATCACATCAAGGTTCCACCCCTAAACCTCACTTAACCTTAATTGCTTCCTTAAAGGTCCCATCCCCCAGTGCAGTCAAAGAGGAGCTTAAGACTTCCACATATGAATTTGCCAGGGACACAATTCAGTCTGTAACAGTCCTTTTGCCCTAAATGGGCTCCTTTGGATACCTGCAAAGCAACTCCTTGCCCCTCAGACCAGGTCCTGTTGTCCTTTGAATTTCTCTGTGGAGCTGTCTTTTCTAGAACAACTTAGATTGACTTGGGGGAAAATTCATTACCAAAGAAAGATTTGGCTGCTATTTTCACAGGAATAGGCAATGGGTGCAGGGTGGTATAAAGCAAAGATACAACCAACAACCCCTGGACACAAGAAATCTGACACCCCCAGGACATTCATCCTTTATAATGGGTCACCAAGGTTGTTTCACCACCAGAGTCCCTTGGAGCCACATCCCCAAGGGTGTTACCAGACCAAGTGCAAATGTACAGAGAGCTTCATAGCAGGATCAGGAAGGGAGAAGGTTGCAGAGTCTTGAGAGACCAAAATCTTTGAAACAACATGTGCAGTGAGTCTCCCACTGCTCATGCTGAGGGACACTCCATGGGGTCCATGGAGTTTGCAAGCACAGTGGGGTGGGGAATACTGCTGCCCTGGGAGCATGGCAGGCAGAATAGACCAGCTGAGGGGTAGTTCTGTAGCACCCACATGAGCTGCTCTGAGTTGGCGAGCTGTCACTGCCTTCTCATCCCTCCACATGTTCCACCCTGAAGAATCATGGAGTACAGCTAGCAGAGAGGGAGCCAGAAACAGAGGAGGACCACATGCAGGCTCTACAAATCACCTTTATGGAGAATACTTTATGTACAATTAGTTACACCTATTCTAAGTTTTGATGAATATTGTCATCACTCCAGTATGTTCTCTGGTCCTCTGCAGTGCATGCTGTTACCAAGTCCTTCAGATTTTAGTGTGCTCACTCAGTTTTACCAAAGGCTGAAAAGAAATATCAGAGGGTATTGGAGGCTTTCCTATGGTAGCTCCCTAGCCATTTTAGTACTGTGTGTTCCATAAGGAAGGGGTCACATCAGGGTATTTGCTGCTCCTCCCACAGCCTGGCACCATACTTGGTGCTTGAGGTGAAAGCATAGACACCCAACAGGTGGGGCAGAAAGCCACAGTGTAGGGCTATTGGGAGAGGTGGGGGCCAGTTTGAAAAGGAATATTCCATACATTTGAGACAGTGACCCAAGGAGAATTCGAAGAGAAGGTGTGAAACAATGACAGCAACAACAATAGCAATGTGGAGCCTGTTTTCTACAGTCAGAAATCTAGACAATTTTGTCTCTGTGGTGGAAGCAATAACTTATTTACTTAATTTGTTTAACAATAAATCATTATTGAGAGTCCATATTGTGTCAGGGGCTGTTTTAAACACTTGTGAGGAGATGGTGAGCTGAGTGCCCCTGGCCTCTGCCTTCATGAAGCTCAAGTCTGGTGAGGCTGTTGCTGTTAAAAATTACCGAAGTACATGCATATCCGTTAGCTTCCCCCAGTGTGTGGTGGCTCCAAACCACAAACTTCTGATTACTGCACATCTTCATTACTGTGTCTGGAACAGCTTTCTTGGTATCTGCTCAGCTGTCTTCTGTCTGCGATCAAGCAGAGGCTGGGTGACACCTGGCTAATGCAGGAAGACCTTGTACCATGACACGAAGAGCCTCAGTTCTTCTCCATGTGACCTGCTGGCATGCAGTAGGTTGGTTCAAGTTGGTGGTCTTGGGGGTCCAGTCACAGCAAGAGAGCAAGTACCATGCATACACACCTTTCAAACTTCTTCCTGTATTATATTTTTAAATATTTCATTGGCCAAAGCAAATTCCATGACCAAGTCCGTTGTAAATTCAATCTCTTGTTGGGGTGATCTGCAAGGTCAGATTAAAGGAGGAAAGAGGAAGGAAAAGAACTTCTTCACTCTGGGGGTGGAGAAGTCCTCTGAGTGACAGTGGTGTTAGGCTGAGAGCTGAATTATAAGTAGGGGGGTTTCTGGGTGCAGGTGAGTGGGGCAGAGGAAACAGCATGTGCATAGGCTTTGAGGTATTCAGGAAGGTGAGGTAGTCCAGTGTTGGGTGACAAGATAGGTCATCAGGGGAAAAAGCACACAGGGCCTTGAGGGCCACGATATAGACTCTCATCTTAACCTCTGAAGTGTTGGAGGCTGGTAAGTAAACTTCATTACCCAGGTGCTAGGTGAGGAATAACTTATGGTTGAGCAGAACATAATAGTGTGTTGCGGGGGAGAGCAGTGAGAGTAGTAAGGTCATCCAGGTGGGAGATGATGGTCTGGAACAGGGTGGTGGTAAGAAGGAAAGAACTTCCTTGGTGGGTCCAAAGGTGTGCAAGAGGTCAAACCCAGAGCACCTCTGAGATGTGTGGAAGTTTTAAAAATTGATGCAAATTCTTTGCAGCTTCTCCTATCTACCCATGGGGTCTATGGCCCTCCCTTTGCATCCAACAGGCTTGTAGTTGTTTTTGTTAGGATGCCAGGGCAAATAACCTGGAGACAGTACATGCCTTTTAATTTTAATTCTACCTGCACTTTAGTTAAAACTCTAACAGCTAATGTTTACATATCTAACCTGGCAGGGATGTGATAATGGAACTGTACAGGAAACTCTTAGGGATGAGCTAATGAACTTATCTTGTAGATGTTAATGAAGGTTTGGCTCCATCAGATAGCCCTCTTAACACTCTCTTGCTAATAGAACTTGGGTAAAGGTACTAACTCTCCTTTGATTCAGGTATCTGTGAGAATGTCCATATAAAATCCCCAACCCGGTGGTGTCACATTGAAGATGACTTCTCTAGCCACTTCCTATTTTCCCTGTTCCCCTTTTATTTCCCCCAATAGATTCATGGTTTAATCCCACAGTGGTCTTCTCCAAGCAAGGCTTACCTTACATAATGATGCTGAATTCAGGGAAGGGCTCCGAAGAGCAGCATCCAGCTGTTTTTGGGGGGGAGGGGGTGCTGAGGTGGGGGTGGGGGAGGGTGCTGGCAGTGGCCAGGCAGGTCCTTGGTAACTGCCTCTCGACCCCTCCACTGGTGCCTTGCTGTAGGGATTTTCCTGTCTGAAGACCCCCACCTCCAGATCATCTGCCTCTGCTGCCTATTCCCATCCTCATTGGACACAAATTAACAGAGTGCCGTCCCATTGGGTGAGTCTCACTTTAGGTTGACTGTCCCTTCTGAGACATCTATGTTCAGCACAAAAACCCTAGGCCTAGGTTGGTCTCCCTCTTCCTAAACTACAACATGCAGTTGGGGACACCCTCCTTATTGTTTAGTTCACCGTTTCCCCCAGAGCTTCTAAGGGTGGCAGGGATGCCCGCCCAGATAAGCTCCTTCCATAGAATCAGTGGCTTAAGTGTGCTGCCTTCAAGACATCCTTTAACCCCTCTGATTCTTACGAATTTTCCCCAGGCTCACCCTCTGGGTTGTTATTTTTCCAAAAATGGGAGCTTGTCAAGTTTCTCCTGACCCTCCAAAGTGGATTCCAAATACATTGCTCCCTCTCCTGCTGCCTGGTCCCACTACCAGCATCATTGGCGAGAGCACAAAACATCTGATTTCCAAATTCTCACTGACTTCAATCACTTCCTCAGGAATAAGGACAACTGGTCCGAGGTTCTCTACATGCCAGCCTCCTTTTACTCTCTGCAGCAACCCGTCTCTGTGTGCCTCTTGCTCTCCCTTCCAATAGACTTCTGTTCACCTTTCCTCTGTGTTGCCAAACTTGCCAAACCCTCACCCTCCCACTTCTTTTACAGATCTGGATACCTCAGACCTTGGATGCCCACTTCTTGTCCCCTCCATATGCCCCTTCCCTGCATTCAGCTCCTTCTGTCCCTTCCCCCTGCAGCAAGCCCCTCTTACTACTACTCCTCTCTAAACAGCCATTCTGGCCCTACTGATCCTGGTGTTTCCCCTCTGGCTCGCTCAAGACCTTTTCGGATCCTGTGAAAGACTGCTTTCCTCTCCTTCTCCTCTGTAGGCCCTGGCAGATCAAAAACTCAAATCCTATGAAGGACTGCCTCCTCCCCGTCCCCTTATAACAGGGTCCTTTGCGGGGGGCCCTCAGTTTCAACGGGCATGTTTGCCAGCCACCAGAATGACTCTTCATAACAGAGTGTGGTGAAAAGGAAAGGTATTTTGTTTACTTGAATATTATACAAAGTATATTAAAGGTGCAATTGTGCCATTAAATCCCACTCCCTTTAAAAACACCCACAATAGACAGTCCTGCCTGATTAGGCTAGCTTTAAAAGATAAGCAAAAGATACCATCTTTCAGAAACACAACAGTTTATAACTTAGCATTCCAGTTATAAATTCAAAGTTCCCGGCAGCTGCTATACCCAATTAGGGGAGTATCTTGCTCACACCTCCCAACTCTCATACCACAGGTAATTCCCTATCTTTGTGTAAGCTGTATATCTCCCTTTCCTGTTCCATCCACACCTTCTCAAATCAGGTGAGTTCTCGGGCCTCATGTCTGTCTGCATGTCCATGCAGACAGCCCAGCAAGAACTGTTTGCATGTCCATTCGGGGGAGCCCCTCTTCATGTTTATCCAGGGGAGCCGAGATTGGTGGTTGCCCCATGTTTTAAACACCCTTTGATGTAATGTGTACAGTAACCAGTTCTGGCCCCTGACAGACCTTTGCATAGCACTGTAAGCCTTTTGACACTACCCTCTGGGTAAGGCCCCTCTTATTTCCTTGGCGCAAAAAGAACAAAGGATAGTCCACCTGGCCTCACCCCACCCCCATCCCCAAACAGCAGAGTGGCAGATTTTGGCTTTCTCCCACTCTGTAACACCCTCTGTATGCTCCAGCAGACCAGGAACAGTGCATAAATGCTCCCCAACCTGCCCAACCTGGTGATGATACATTCCCTTTCTTAACTTGCTCTTTCTTAACTCAGCATTTACAGGTACCCCTCTTGGTGCAGGTCTGCTGGGCTGCCCACTCCGTGAGAACAGTCTCTGCCTTTGATAAGCCCCTGGTAGCTCTGACTCTGCCTCCAAGTGAGAGCCACCTCGCACTCCCTCCTCTTTCACAGGTTCAGCGCTCACTTCCCTTTCCGCTTCCACCCCAGCCAGAGCCCATCCTTCTCTTTTGGGAAGCTTTAGGAACCTCGGGGATGTAAAAGAGTATGTGTCCCCTTCTCCCTTTCTGACTTCTCCCAGCCAGCTCTGCACTAAGCAGCTTAACCCTTAAGCCAGTCAGGCCAAATCAGTTAATCAGGCTTTCAAGGTCTTCAATTGAGATGAGGAACCCTGCCCAGTTGCAGAATCAAGCTTTCTGATTGCTCACTTCTGCTCTGAAAGGGCCTTGTAAACCTAACTCATCGAAAGACAAAAGTCAGGCCTCTACAGGGGACTGCTTCAAGTGCAGCAAGGCTGGACCTTGGGCTGCACAGTGCCCAGATCTGTGAACCTAAGACCATGCCTGCTGTGCCAACTAAAGGGCCATTGGACATTCGACTGCTTCTGGGCCCCTCAAGGCACAGAGACACCTGTTACTCCCCCAGAATGAACCCCGACTTTGATCTCCCAGAGCTTCTGGAAGTTGCAGAAGAGAATTAAGGCTGCCCTTCAGGCCTATCTTCAGGACAGAGCCTTGGGTAACTCCTTTAGTAACAGGTAAACCAATATCTTTTGTCATTAATATATTGAGCCATTTATTAATTACTCTGTCTCAATTGTGGGCATTGATGGCATAGCCTATTAACAGTCACTACTCCCTTCCAAACTCCTTAGAAGTAGCAATGACATCTAAAATGAGTGCTCAGGGTCTGCCTGGGCTCCAAAGAAAAGAAGCACTTCCTCCCTCCAGCTCAAGTTTTCAGGGGTCCCTACATGAATGGGGGACTTACAGAGGTGTCTGCGATCAATTCCTAAGACGTGCAGGGGCCTCAAAGGGAACTACCCATGACATAATATCCTTAGCTCTAAAACTTTAGCTGGGGAAAAAAAGGTCAGTTTTAATCACTTGTCTGTTAAAAGCCTGCAACACTTCTTTCCACCCCAAGTAACTTTCAGCAGCTTAAGCTACATCTGAATACCCCTTGCCAGAGCAAAGGTTTGTTCTCTCCTCAAGAAACTGCTGCCCGCGGGCCGGCCGAGGTCAAGCATTTAAACACTGCTAGAGCACCCGCAGCTATGGAACACTGGTGGGAAAACAAGCTGATCGTAGACCAGAAGAGAACACCAGGTTTTCATGCCAGCTGGAAGGCAAAGTCCACGCAACAATAAAGGCACACTGTAAAACAGTCACAGTCCATCCCTACTCAGGTTTGGTTCTCAAAAGGAGAAAGCAAAACTTTGATCTAAAATGTCCTAACTTTCCCTGATTCTAATTCAAATTGCCTCACTGAGCCACTCCCTGTCCTATCTACTTTACAAAATAATTGCTGTATTTGTTTTACAGAAGGGACAATTCCCCCCCTCTCTCCATGAACAAAGGTAATTAATTAAAAAAAAAAAAAGACTATATGTATATTTACAAAAAAATCTGTAAAAGGTTTCTCCTATATCTGCCTAATAATCAAGGTTCTAACTTCTATTTGGTAAAATAATTATGTGCCATGGTATGTCACTTAAATACTTAACTAGCTTTCAAAATGTGTTGTCTTTCAATGCTAAGAACTAATGTTTTGTCAGCCTATATTAATGTCATATACCTGTTATTATTGCTTTAAATAATCAAATATCATTTCATAATAGATATTCTTTAATTAACAAAGTCTCTAGAGTTTCAAAGTTAAAAAACTTCTTATGGCTTTAAGATATTTCAAAAAGCCCTTGAAATATCTCAAAAATGTATTCTTCCTGGAGACAATTTCTAGACTAATCAGGCTTGTTTAACATATTTTATTTTAAATACTTGAAAAGCTTTGTCAAATAAGACAAGTTTCCAAAAGTCTACAATATTTTAATATACTTTCATTTATCATTCTAATAGGGTAAAGTTTATTTCTATATCTATCAGTTGCCTAATTCACTTCAAAAAATTCATCTTCCTTAGTTTACTATACAAGTTAAAAATTATTTATGTTACAAAAAGTTTGTGTAAATCATAAATGGTTTGTACAAATTAAAAAAGGATTATGTAGGGTGAAAAAACAAAAACAGGAATTAAGTAAAGAAATAAGCCCTGGTAGCTCAGTGGATAAGGTTCTGGCCTTCGAACCCAAAGGTCACTGGTTCGATTCCCCAGCCAGGGCTTATAACCAGGTTGCAAGCAAAGTCTCCAGCCAGGTCTGTAGCTGGAGGCAGGTAAAAGGCAACCATAAATTGTTGTCTTTCTCCCTCTCTGCCTCTCTCCCTTCCCCTCTCTCTCAAAATAATAAATAAAATCTTAAAAAAAAAAAGAAAGAAAGAAAAAGAAAGAATGGAAAAACATTGAAAGAATATTGAAATTAGAAATTAAGAAAAAAACACTGGGCTGGTGTGGCTCAGTGAATTGGCACCAGCCTGCGAACTCAAAGGTTGCTGGTTTGATTCCCCAACCAGGGCACATAACCAGGTTACAAGCAAGGTCTCCAGCCAGGTCCTTAGCTGGAGGCAGGTGAAAGGCAATCAAACACTGATGCTTTTCTCCCTTTCTTCCTCCCTCCCTGTCCTTCTCTCTGAACATAATGAATTAAATTTTTTTAAAACTTAAGAAAAAACATAAGCAAATAAGTCTTTAAAACACTAACTTCTAAACCTAGAAGTTACTAAGCCCTAAAACAATAGAGTTATGTATCTCCTTAATCAAAACTATACAAAAACAGCAAGTGTCTTCCTCTTCAACCTTCCAAAAAAAAAAAAAAAAAAAAATGTGAGCTTTAAATTCAAGCACTGCCTGAGGTCTGAGCCTGTAATTTCTCCACTTCTCTCTAGTCCCTGCCTAGAAGAATAGGACAGGGGTGGGAAAGCATACTTCCAAGCCCATCTCCTCCCCTCTCTGGACCATTCCTGTTTTCCTGATTACCTCCTTCATTCTTTTAATCCTTGGTCTAACCACAAGTTCGTATTTTAAATGTCTCCTCATTAGCTTTATTCACAGGACATGGTTAAAAGACCAACAAAGCAGCCAACTCAATAAAAAATAAACTAGGCATTGGCACCGTCCTGCGAACCCAAAGGTCACTGGTTCGATCCCGAGCCAGGGCACATAACCAGGTTGCAAGCCAGGTCTCCAGCAAGGTCATTAGCTGGAGGCAGGTGAGCGACAACCATATATGGATGTTTCTCTCCCTTTCTTCCTCCCTCCCTGCCCTTCTCTCTGAAAACGATGAATAAAATCTTAAAAACAACAACAAAAAACCTAGACAATACATTAAATTCTTAGTTTGACCTATCCATCCCTTAGAAGGGCATCCTTCTGCCACTTGTAACATTTCTACTAATACTACTTTAAGCTCTCATTCTAGGGCCTTGACTCCTGAGACTTCTTGCTGATTTCATCAAAAGGACCATCAATGCAGCAAGGGCCCTCTCCCTCATGCTCCTGTCAACTCCTCAGTACCAGCCTCTGCCAGCAGGAGAAACATCAAAAATATAAATCTAGAGGGTACAAAAACTACCCACTGTCAGCCTGAGCAGTCAGATGTATAATGATGTCTGCTTCCCCTTATACCCTCCATTTTTTCTTTCTTTTTTATAAACAAAAAGGCTGGGTATGTTAGGATGCTGGGGAGACAACCTAGAGATAGTACATACCTTTGAACTTGAATTGTACCTGAACTTTAGTTAAAACTCAGACAAAGTTTACACATCTAACCTGGCAGGGATATGATAATGCAACTGGACAAAAAACTCTTAGGGATGAGTTGATGATGTTACCTTCTCTGTGAATCCCTGAGGAGATGTTAATGAAGAACCAGCTCCATCAGACAGACCCTCTTAACACTTCCTTGCTAATAGAATTTGGGTAAAGAAACTAACTCTCCTTTGATTCAGGTATCTATGAGAATGTTCATATAAAAGCCCCAACCTGGTGATGTCAGATTGAAGATGACTTCTCTAAGAGTCACTTCTCTTGCAGCTTCCCATATTCCCTGTTCCCCTTTTCTTTCCCCCAATAAACTCATGGTTTAATCCCACAGTGGTTTCCAGGTGTGATTTCTCCAAGGAAGGCTGACCTTACAGTTTTGACTCATAGAATGTGGTGGATAGTGCCCTGTGAGACTTCTGATACTGGCCATAGAAGGTCACGCTGCTTCTGCCTTTTTTACTAGATACTCGGAGAGCTTGGGTCCTTGGGTAAGAAGTCCATCCCACCTGAGGTGGTTATGCTAGTGATGGGTGACTCAAATGTTGGAAAAATTTTAGTTTCAGGTAATAGCTAATAAACTCAGTGATCAATGTATGTAAAAAGCTATTGTTTCAAGAACTCCATGACTCCAGGAAATAATAAGCAGTTCCACCTTTGTGCTTCAGGACTCAAGCAATCAAGATAATATCTGAGCCATTACACTCCAGGGTGAGGCAACCACCACCCAGGACACAAATAAGGACCCAGCCCAAGAGACCCATGAAAGAACGACAGCTTTTATCCAATTAACTTTTTCCCTGAATTCCAAATCCCACCCTTTGCATCTCCCCAGTTACAGGCATATAATGAATGAGTAAAGAAACCTTTTGGTGATACACTCTGTATTTGAATACTCTTAGTGGAGATTTCAGACCCTCTGGAGCAAAGAACTTATCCTTTCAGGGTCCTCATTACATTCCTGGCGGCAAAATTCAAAGGGCATAATAAAGTGTATATTGTTTATAATAACAATTTTGGGGTTTGTTTTGCAGCAATCTATAACTGGGAAAAGGAGAACTATAAAGGAGGTGTTGGGAAGACTTAGAGAGGAAGAACATGGTGCATGTTTGCTATTTTGTTTCTTGTCAGTAAAATTGTGTTCATGAAGGTGGTAGGGTGTCAATGTCAAGAATGAACATGAAGAACAAGGGCTCGTTCCTGGTGAATTGCATTAGATGGCAGGCAATTTAAGCATAAACTGAAGCTGTGAATGGAGTAACTCGACCAAGCTGGGAATAAGTGGGAATGATGCCATGAGCAGATGTGGGTAGGGCCATTCTAGATCAGAGAGAGGGTTGAGATCACTAACTTTAAAAGTGTAATAATATTAGTTTCTAGATCAGAAAGTGCTCCAAGCTCAGGACATCCCTTTTAGAAAACTATAGAATTATATTATTTTTCTAGAATAGTTACCCTTCATTTGTCTTTCCAAATGAGTGAAGACAAATTCTAAAGAATATTCATTGGTTTTAATAACTTTACTCTGATACTTGCTTTGGCAGAACATATACTAGGATTGGAACGATACAGAAAAGATTAGCATGGCCTCTGTGCAAGGATGACATGCAAATTCATGAAGCATTCCATATTTAAAATAATAATAATAATAATAATAATAATAATAATAATAATAATAATAATTTTACTCTGGAAATTCAGCCCTGAGTTTCTAGGGGGAATAAAAGATATAAGCTTGAAAGGCTTTTCTCTTGTTAAAAAGTATAATTACGCCTGGCTGGTGGCTCACCAGCCAGTGGATAGGTGCTGACCTGGGAACCCAAAGGTTGCTGGTTCGATTCCCAGCCAAGGCACATAACCAGGTTGCAAGCCAGGTCTCCAGACAGGCCCATAGCTGGAGGCAGGTGAAAGGCAACCATACATTGATGTTTCTCCCCCTCTCTGCCTCTCTCTCTTCCCCTCTCTCCGGAAATAATAAATAAAATCTCTAAAAAAAAAAGTGAGATTAGAGGATTAGCCAGAATGCTCATTTTTACATTTTCCCTGTGGCTTTCATTACAATTGCTCCTTCCTCCACAGGTACAGGTTTCATAATTATACAAAAGTCTTAGCCTTTCAGGTGTTTCATTATTCATTTGTTATTTACCTGGAGCACCTAAGGCCCATTCAGCTGCAGAGAACACTTGCTCAATGCATTGACTATGGATTTATTTTTGACTTGGGTTTTTTACATTCTTTAGGGAAGATGACTTAGAAGATAGCACTTTATGTTATGATTCTCAACAGACCTGGCTCTTACTCCTTGTCCTTTATCTGTGTAAACCCACTGACTATTCAATCCTTGATTCCCTCCCTGGTAGAGTGCTAGGGATATGCTTGCAAATAGCAGGCACCATCATTGAACACATCTTGACTACTTGGAATATTTCATTTACGGCCATTGCCTCATTTTGGTAACAGTCTCTTTCCAACCCTGTAGCTTTCATTGCCCATAGCACCATTGTATTTCTCCTACTTAGCCATTCTGTGATAAAAAGTTCAGCAAAACCATTTCAGGATCTCAATTTCCAATTATTAACATTACTTACATATCTTTTTAAAATTTTCACTGTTCAAGGTTTATTTGGTGTTTTAGTTGGTTTGACACTTGGATAAATGGCTATGTTATTTATATGTAGACTTTTCTTTTTACATTATATGGCAATGTATATTTATCTTGTTCATTTAGTACACAAAACAAGCTTTTTAAGAACAGCTATCCACAATACATGTAATACTAGATTTATACATTGGATCCCAGGATGTGATTGACTGGAGGAAAAAAAGTTGGACTCGGCACATTGGGTAAAGGAACCGCATGTTATGTAACACAGTGAACACATATCTAGTTTGAAGGGCAACTGTAGTGTGTGCAACATTGGCAGTGGTGCCTTTGAGGAGGGGGAACTATTTCACACTAACAAGTTTAGGACCACACAAGATAAGTACCATCCAGCACTGGATTCAGATGCAGGGTTTTATGAACCATCACTATTTCTATCTTTAGGAAATTGATGTTTCTAGCCACAGATCAAAGGGACAATATGCACAATCTCCAACTAAAATCTTGTTGTAGTCTAGATGTTGACATGGTACATTACAAGACTTTAAAACTGCAGCTCTTTCTGGATCCCCCAAAGTGCATCCACACTCTTCTTCAAATAGGCCTCTTCCTTGGATGTCAGAGCCACCTTAACCATATCTGAGATTCCATGCTGCCCCAAGGTGCAAGGGACACAAAGGAAGATAGACATCTTTTTTTATCCCATAAGAGACATTTGATCATGATAGAAATTGGATGCACCCACCTAAGATTCTGTATGATGCTTTCTGCTAAATCTGCCACAGATAGTCCAATGGCTCAGGATATATACCCTTTTAGTTCAATCACCTTGTAAGCACTGTCAGTCACCTGTTCGCGAATTTCTTTCCACTCTTCCTTATCTGCATAAGTTCCTAAATCAGGATGCAGATTCTTTAGGGAGACACCAAACACATTCACTCCACCCCACACAGGCACACTTGAGTCTCCATGCTTCCCTAGGACCCACCTATGCCAGCTTGATGGGTGAACGCCCAGCCTTTTCCCCATTATGTGAGAAAGCCACTTATCTTCCAAGCCACATAGGTCAAGACATCCACTGGATTGGAAAACAATAAGCAATTTGTGGTTGGGACTGTACTTTACAACATTAGGAATGATGAATTTAAAGATGTACATGTTATGCTGGACCAAATTAAGATGGCTTTCTCCCTCTTGTTGACGTGCCCCAGCTGTGATGATAACCAGCTTGGAGTCTGCAGTCATATTATAGTCTTTGCTAGAGACAATTTTTGGTGTTTTAAGGAAAAGGCTGCCATGTTGGAGATCCATCATCTCTCCCTTTAATTTGCCTTCCATGACATCAACAAGAGCAAGTTCATCTGCCAAGTCTTCATTCAGATACCGATGGCACAGGCCATGCCAACAACATCAACACCAACCCCAATGACTGTAAACTTAGTCTGGGGGGTCTGTTCTCTAAGAAGATTCACAATCAGCTGATCCTTGAGAGTTGCCATATTGGACTTAGAACCAAAAGGAATTAGGTATGCAAGGTGGGCTGGCATTGGTGGCACGCGGGGATGGATCCCAACTTGGCAGCTGTTGCTCCGGTACCCATATTACTTACATTTACATACATCTTTTTTTTTTTTTTAAGTTGTACAGTACTTCTGGCTCTATGTCCTTGGTGATATACATAAGGGGAAATAATCCAATGAGATAAAATGGAGAAAAACAACAAGTAATAACATCTTTTAAATGGTTAATCATATGGCCATTTAGTTGTCACTTAGAAGAGTTCAGAAATTCAAATGCCTATAATATAAATGTAGTATATAGTATATAGTATAAATGGGGCTAGGGTGTGTAACAATGGTCACATCCTATTATATTAAATTAACCTTTTATTTATAGAAAATTGTACATTCACAAGCAGTTGTAAGAATTAATAGAGTTGTGAATACCCTTTATTCAGTTTCTTCTGAAGGTGACAACTTACAAAACCAGGATGACATCACAAACAGGACATTGAAATCCACAGTTAGGACACAGAACATTTCTATTACTTCTGAGGCAGGAGATAGCATAGAAAGAGCTCTGAGACAGTGCTGCTGTTGCCAACCAGCATCTACTGTCCTGGTTACTAGGAAATGCTTTTTGGCACTCAGGCAGGATGAATAGTAAACTAAGGCAGTGAGGAGGAGGGAGACGTGTCTCACCCACTAACTCACCAGTTCTGAGCCTGGTCTGATACTATTGCCAGGTGTTTCAACATCACAGGAAACACCATACTAACATGGGATGGGGGCAGGGCTGTCCTGGAAATTCTATGTATTATTTTCATTATCTGGGAAAGGAAGCCTTTGAAACTGTTTCCACCCCAAGGCCTTGAAGGCCTGAAAGGGAAAGGGAGTCTGTAGTGCCCGAATGAAGATGCCCATAAAATAACCTTAGTTAATAGCCTATCTCGGGTTACTGTCTGTTTTAAGAGTGAGTCCCTAATACTTACAGAAAGAGCCCATAAATAACTTTGGATGACTGCCTCTCATCACATATCGGTTTTACAAGAGAGTGAAGAAATGGAGTCTGAAACAAGATAAGGATTTGGGCTAACAGACCCCTAAAACATACCTAAGTTTGTGTAATCTCATTCCCCCTGGAAAGCTGGCACCACTTTTACCTGTCAATCATTTGTAATTTCTTCACTCCATCCCACCAACTATGTAAGTCCTCAGAACAAAGGACTCACTCTCTCAACCCTCTGGCCACCTGACCCTCAGACCACCCTAGCTCCAGGTCTGTGCTTGCCACCCTGGCCTTTGGCTCCCCTTACTTTCTCCATTCTTACCCTCCTTTGACCTGAACCTATGCCCCACCCACCCTCCATAAGCCTTTTTCTCTTGTTCTCTTCCATGAGAACATATCACCAATAAACTCTGCCTGCATGCTAATAGACTTGCTGATCTGTAATTCTCCAGGGAATCAGTAATAAGAACCAGGTTTCACCCATTAACACTTCCAGACCCCCTTACATTGACCCGAATTTGCCCCTCTCTTCCTTATCCAGTCTCTAACCCTGGGTACCCACTCAAGCTTCACTAGCCTGGTCTCCATCTCTATGATTTTGTTATTTCAAGAATGATAGACAATCGCTTCTCAGCCTTTTGACTAAGATCAAGTGTAGTATCTGTTCTTATCAGTTTAATATCTAATACATCCTCTATCTGAGGATATTATATTAAATGGATTTTTGGAGTGGGAGATGGAGTAGGAGCTTGCTCTGTCCATTCCATGCATCAACCCAGGTATTGTAGTACTTCTGGGAATGGTGTACCTTCTTTGGGGGGAAATAACTGAGGTTTTCAATAAAAGACATCTACTTATTTAAAAAAAAGAAGAAGAAGAATGATAGACAAATGAAAGCATATGGTGTATAACCTTTTGAGATTGGATTTTTTTTCCCACCTAGTGGAACTTCTAACTTGTTGCATAAATTAATAGTTCTTCTGAGTGCTGAGTGGTATTTCATGGTATGGAGATACCAGACTTTGTGGAACCATACACCCTTTGAAAAATTTGTTCCTAATTTTTGGCTGTTATAAATAAAGCTACTGTGAAGACTTAAATGTAGATTTTTGTTAGGCAGCCTTGCTCAGAGAAATCACCTGGAGACCAGTATAAGAATTGGAATTGGGATTAGGTTATTTCAGGTTGAGATGGCAGGGGCAGTTCCTGGACCTCCTGAAGGGCCCTTCAGAGCAGGGTAATGGAGACTCCCAGACCTTGTGGGCTGGTAGGAGCTCCCCTGAAAACCTCTGCCAGTGCGATCCCAAATTTGCAAGCCACACATTCAATAAGGGCGAGCAAGTGGATTCCCAGCATTCTGTTGTCCTTCCCAGGTTAATTTCTATGTTCCAGCAAGTGTTCTTATCTCAGGTGGATTCCTGCCACATTCTGTTGTTCTGATCAGGTTCATTAGTACATTCCACCCTGGCTGCCTCTATCTCTGACAGATTTTGTGTGAACATCTGTCTCTACTTCTATGGGATAAATATTCAAGGTTTTACTTGCTTGGTCATGTGGTAATTGCATGGTTAGTTTTTTTTGTTTTTTGTTTGTTTATTTTTAACTTTTAAAATTTATTGATTTGAAAGAGATAGAGGGAGAAAGAATTCATTCATTGGTTGATTCTGCTTTATACCGTGACCAGAGATCAAACACGCAACCTTGGTTAGGTCAGACCAGAGGTCCCTGGAAAATGAGAACTCCACCCCTAAATCCTCAGAGTCAAGGTTGGATGGGGTAGTTAAGAAGGCTGCCTAGGCCACAGATGAAAAATAGCGCATATTCTCCAAGGCAGGAAGGAGCCCAAGGAGCAGAAGACACAGTGCTTAAATCACATTGCATAACAAAGGCAGATTAGTGCAACCAGAGCCTTCCCAAAAGGAGGGGCTACAGGAGGAGGCTGGGTGGGGTGGGCAGCAAACTGTAAACAAGGACAATATATCTGTGAGAACTGTGCTGGCAGAGCCCCTCCTGACAAAGCCAAGTATCAGGGGAAGCCCATAAAGAACCTGTGTAAGCTGTAGGGGCCAGATGCCCCACACTGGACAAATGGACGCTTGTGGGCCTGTGCATGGCTGGGAAGCTTTTGCCCTGACTAAAGATTGCATCCAAAAGAGGGCCAAAGACTGGGGATCTGACAAAAGTGGCGATGCTAACAACCGTAGGAAAAGCTGGACACTCCATTGGCCTTTTGTGCATGTGAGATATTGGGGACTCTTTTTATATTATATTATATTAATTTATTTATTTGTTTATTTATTTATTACTTTTGGGGAGAGGGGATGGGAGAAAGGGAGGGAGAGAAACATCAAAGTGTGGTTGCCTCTTGTGCACCCCCAACTAGGCACCTGGTCCACAACCCAGACATGTGCCCTGACTGAGAATTGAACTGGTGACCCTTTGGTTTGCAGGCCAGCACTTGATCCACCAAGCTGCACCAGCCAAGGCTGGGATGGCCTTTTTAAAGCACAAGTATGGAAAGGCTCACTCTTTTGGTACAGGTGCTTGGTATGGAGAAGTCACTCTCTTGGCATAGGACTTTGGCAATTGGTGTAAGCTCACTCTCTGGGCTTTTGACATTTTGGACATTCTAGGCCTCTCCTTGCTTGTGGAACCAGGCAAGTTCTGGGCCCAGCAGGAGTTTAGACCCTTCTTGAATGGAGGTCCACTCCTAAAGGCAGGGTCCCATGCTGGGACATGTGCCTCCCTGGGCTCTAGTCTCTGAGACACTATGATCCCGTGTAACATGGCAAATGGTTCCTGGATCACTGCATGGAGAGTGAGAGCAGTGTACTCCAGATCCTGAGGGAGAGAAGATGGTGACTCTGTATCCTACAAGTACACACATGCCAGGGAGGATGGAAATCCATTCTCATGGCCAGCTTTTAGGACAGATAAAGAAATGGGGAACTTTTGGGCATGGTTTTGGCTTGCAGTCTTTGGGGGAATAAGAAAAGTTCTGGGTCTCATGGGAGAAAAGAACTCAGAGTAAGAGTGCTATCAACTTCCCAAAGTTGGGACCCTGTTAATAAAAACCTGTTTCCTTCACAAATATACAAGGGCAACAGGCAGCTGAATTCCCAGCTTGCACAGTTACATTGGGACAATGCTCTAACAAACTTAACCAGAGCACATGTTTAGTTTTGTAAAAATTGCCAAACTGTTTTCCATGGTGACTCCCACTAGCATGTACTAATCGTGATTCAATTTCCCTGCATCTTCACCAGCATTTGGTGTTGTCAGTATTTTAAAATTTTACTTTCTTGGTCATATGGTAATTGCACGTTTAGTTTAGTTTTTGTTTTGTTTTTTTAATTTTATTGATTTGCCCTGGCTGGTGACACAGTGGATAAGGCGCTGGCCTGATAACCCAAAGGTTGCTGGTTCGAGTCCCAGCCAGGGCACCATTACCAGGTGTCCAGCCAGGTCTGTAGTTGGAAGCAGGTGAAAGGCAATCACACATTGATGTCTCCCTCCATCTCTGCCTCTTTCCCTTCCCCTCTCTCTAAAACTAATAAATAAAATCTTAAAAAATATATTTTTAATTATTGATTTGAAAGAGGTAGAGGGAGAGAGAGAATGCATTCATTGGTTGATTCTTCTTTGTACCTTGACCAGAGATCAAACACGCAACCTTGGTTAGGTCAGACCAGAGGCCCCTGGAAAACAGGAGAACCCCAACCTTAAATCCTGCAAAGAGTTAGGGTTGGTGATGGTTAAGAAGTCATTCTGTTGGTCTGTAGTGATATTCCATTGTGATTTTAATTTGAATTTTCCTCATGGCCAGTGTCACTAGACATCTTTTTATTTTTTATGTGTTTATTTGCCATCTGTATAGCACCCTCAGTAAAAGTAATATTTATGTCTTTGCCTGTGTTCTAATTACATTATATTTTAAACCACAGGACAGAGGAATGCAGCATGTCCATCCTCATTCACAGAGAGCCTGCTACATGCATGATCATTTCATAAAGTCTAAAAAACACTCAAGTTTTTTTCCTTTTAAGAATTTCACAGTGTGCTAATAAATTCCCAGTGCCCTTAACTAAATAATCACTGAAAGATGCCCAGAAAGAAAAGCAGTTCTTATTTGCTGTCAGCAAGGAGACTCTGAAATCTAGGGTTAGGAAAACTCACAGTCAAGAAACAGAAAGCACATCTGTCTTTTCCATATCTTCCCCTGTCCTCCTTGCTGTCAAGAGCAGGGAGACAGCTGGGTGCTTTAAGAGGCAGGGAGCACAAAGAACCTGAAATTTCTTCTCTTTCTCCTTGGTACTGGAAGTTTCACTTCAATAGACAGTGGCTGCTTAAGCAAGATTTCCCTGGTTTGGGCCCCAAATCTGTATTTTCAAGTATCCAGGTCACTCATACCATCTTCTACATTTGCTAAACAGCGCCATCTATGTTTCCATATGTCTATCGTTCTTTTGTGTCAAGGGAGGTTCTTATGGAGCTGAGCTATTATTAGGTTCCCAAAGCATTGCTTAGTGTGATTAAGTGCACAGCACATGGCTAGTATGACTGAGTTTAATGGCTGTGTGGAAGAAAAATTGTGAGAAATCTGACAAGTTGTGTGGCAGCCTTATGAATGCAGAGAACTAAAGTAACCATATAGGATTGTCTGAAATTAAAATTTTCTAACTAAAAGCAGTTTATGGTGGGTAGTCATGTCCTAGGCTGGTATTTTTCCCCTAACAAAAGTCAATCTTTTCTTGAACTGAACCTGTCTGTTGTCTTTTTGAATCTATGATAAATGCCTTTGGAATGTCAAATTTCTTTTTTGGGGGCCCCTTCAAAGCACAGGCACTGCAGCAGGGCAAGACCACAGATCCCCTCATTGTTACCGTTATCATGTTAATTGTTGGCTATTAATTATCCTGTACCCACCTGTGCAAAAGTAAGTTTCTATCATTTTCTTTTTTATCCAGTGCCAGAGGTTTTCCTACTTTGTTTCTCCCACCTCCCTAATCTATCACCAATGGATTTTTTTGTAACCTCCTTATGCCTTTTCTTTTGATTGTAATGTATAAAATAAGGTGCTAAACTGCTATTCTCCAGAGCATTTCTCAATCCATTGAGATTTCTTTCTGGAAATTTGAGCCACATTGGCTCAAATAAACTTACACAAATTCTCTACAGGTCTGAATGTTTCTTACACTGACAGCAGCTACCAATGTGTCCATTGACATGCTAGTAGAGGTGTTCCTGAGCATTCATGTGTTGTTAAAATACATGTGTCCTTTCTGTCGTATAGAACTTTCTGCTTCCTACTTCCTTACTAGTTTACACTCATTTCATAAGCTTAAATTCTTTGGCAGAGAGATATAACAAGCCTTCATAATACTAGAAAGTGCTATTTAAGAGAGCATTTTAAAAATTATTTATGTGAGGGCCCTGGCTGGTAGCTCAGTGGATAGGTGCTGGCCAGCAAATCGCTGGTTCATTCCCAGCTAGGGCACATAACCATGTTGCAAGCCAGGTCTCCAGCCAGGTATGTAGCTGGAAGCAGGTGAAAGGCAACCATACATTAATGCCTCTCTTCCTTGCCTCCTCTCTCCCTGCCCTTTTCTCTAAAAATAATGAATAAAACCTTTAACAAATAAATAAATAAAAATAATTTATGTGAGATAATTCCTAAATATCCTATTCAGGAATCCTATGCCCTGTATCTTAGGTATGGATTCACAAAAGAAAGTAATGTTTCTTGAAATCCTAACCAGCCAAAAGCACCAATACAACCCATTTCACCTAGATTAATGTGACTTCTGGACAGTTTTCATCATATCATCTGGCAGGGGCCCTCCTAAGACATCACTCATTTCACCCACCTCATGTTTTCACACCCAGTGACTGGATAATAGAAGCACCTTAAGATCCTAGTTGTGTCAGACAAAGCAAGTACCCACAGAGTTTAAGTTGCCTTCTCCCTCTCTCAGTTACAAAAATATTCGGAAAATAATTTACTACTGCACAGAACTCTAACAGTCTACAAGGATGGGTTTATCCAAAGATCTGTATATGTTGTGGAGGGGTGTGGAACTTATATTGACAAGACCAAGACCATTTCCAGCCAGATTCCTTTTTCCTCGGGAACAAAGGTCCTCCTGTTCAGAAGCCGGACCTCATGGCTCAACAGAAAGGAAACACACATTCAATAGTCTTGTTTCTGGCTAATGGGATTTTGGATGTCCTCTTTTATATCCTGAGTCACTCAGATCATATGCAAATGTATATGTTTTAATAATAGCTTCAAATACAAAGGCACACATATAAGGACTCCAGGGCCTATTGGAACCCATTGTCTGCGCTTCCAGTCAATCAGCAGCATACATGACCTGATGTGAAAGTGTCCGCATCAAGGGCTCAGCCTGGAGGTGGCACCCATGTCTGGTAGCTGCTGGTCACAAGTGGCTATGAAGAACTTGCACTGTGACTGGCTGACTTTGAGATGTGCTGTAAGCATAGAGTACACATCAGAATTTTAGGGATCCATATGAAAAAGTTATTGTGTTAATTGTATGTCAAAATAATAATATTTTGAATATATAGGGTTAAAGAATATATAATATTAAAACTAAGTCCATCTGTTTCTCTCAAATTTCTAATGTACAAACAGAACCAGTAGAGGGAGCCACATGCCATTGATCTCAGATAGCTCTAAACAGGTTGACCAGGGCCAATCACAAGCAGCATCTGACAAAGGTCTGGACCAGAGGTTTTGCAGGTTAACTAATACATAGAAACAAACACAAAGAACCAGCCAAAATGAGAAAACAAAGAAATAGACCCCAAATGAAAGAATAAGAGAATTGTCCAGAATAATAACTAGAGGAAATGGAGGAAAGCAATTTATCAGATAGAGGGTTTAAAGTAATGATTATAAGGATAATCAACAGCATGATAAAAAAAAAAAAAAAAAACATATAAACCATAATAAAGGACAAGTCAGATTTAAAAATGAAATATCTGAAATAAATAATACACTGGAAGGAATAAGTGGTAGGTTAAATGAGCAAAGGATCAAACCAATGATTTGAAGACACTGTAGAAAAAAACACCAAGGCAGAGCAATACAAAGAAAAAAATAATAATAAAGAGAGCTTAAGAAGTGTTCTGGACAACATGATGTGTAACAACATCCACATCATGGGGATAACAAACAAGAGGGCTAGCAAGGGATTGAGAACCTATTTGAAGAAATAATGACCAATTTTTCCTTCACTAATCTGGTGAAGGAAAAATATATGAAAGTCCAGGAATCTCAGAGAGGCCCAATCAAGTTGGACCAAAGGGACCTACACCAAGACACATCATAATTGACATGATAAGACTTAATTAAAGTCAAGGAGAGAATCCTAAAAGCTGCAAGAGAAAAGCATTTAATTACATACAAGGGAGCACCACTTAGACTGTCATATGGTTTCTCAAAAGACACATTTCAGACCATAAGAAAGTGGTGTAAAATATTCAAGGTGATGAAAAGCAAGAAGCTAAACTAAGGCTACTTTACCCAGCAAAGTTATCATTTAAAATTGAAGGAGAAATAAGGAGCTTCCCAGACAAGAAAAAACTAAAGGAGTTTGTTAACACCAAATCAGCACTTCAACAAATGTTAAAAAGCTTGCTTTAAGAAGAAGAAGATGATGATGAAAAGAAAGAAAGAAGCAGAAGAAAACAGTCTAATAATAAAATGGCACTAAATGCTTATCTATTAATAATCATCATAAAGGTAAATGGCTTAAGTTCTCCAACCAAAAAGCATAGGGTAGCTGAATGAATAAGAAAGAAAGACCCATATATGTGCTGCCTCCAAGAGCAACATCTCAGATGGAAAGATGCACACAAACCAAAAGTAAAGGGATGAAAATAGATATTTCATGAAAATGAAAAGATAATAAAAGCTAAGGCATCAGTACTTTTACTGACAAAATAGACTTTAAAACCAAGGCTATTGGGAGGGGGACAGAGGGGAGCAAAAAGGGGATGGATGTAATACAATAACAATAAAATTTAAAAACAAAACAAAACAACAACAACAAAAAAAAACCAAGGCTATAGTAAGAGACAAGGAAACTTGTTAAGGGAATAGTCCAACAAGAGGATATAACCCTAGTAAACATTTATGCACCCAACATAAGAGAACCTAAATATGTGATGAAAATCTTGATGAACATAAAGGGAGAGATCAATAACAATATAGTCATAGCTGGGGACTTTAACACCCCATTGACTTCAAAGGATAGATCTTTCAGAAGTCAAATCAACAAGGATGCAGTAGTCTTTTTTAAAAATTCTTAAATGATGTTTTGATTCTTTAAAAAAAATATTTTATTTTATTATTTTTAGAGCGAGGGGAAAGGAGAGAGGCAGAGAGGGAGAGAGACATCAATGTATGGTTGCCTTTCACCTGCCTCCAGCTATGAACCTGATTGGAGACCTGGCTTACAACCTCATTATGTGCCCTGGCTGGGAATTGAACCAGCAAGTTTTGGGTTCACAGTCTGGTGCCTTATCCACTGTGCCATCAGCCAGGGCAGGAGGCAGTGGTCTTAAATGACACATTAGCTAAAATGGATTTAATTGATATTAAAGCATTTCACTCCAAAGCAGCAGAATATATATACTTTCAAGTGCACTTTGAACATTTTCTAGGATAGACCACATGTTAGGACACAAAACAACTCACAATAAATTTAAGAAGATTAAGATCATATCAAGCATCTTCTTTGATGACAATGCTATCAATCACAAGAAGAACACTGAAAAACACACAAAGACATGAAAACTAAATGACATTTTATTAAACAATGATTGAGTCAACAACAAGATCAAGGAAGAAATCAAAGATACTTTGAAACAAAGGAAAATGAGAACACAACAATCCAAAATCCGAGGGACATTGGGAAAGCAATCCTAAGAGGGAAATTCATAGCATTACAGGCCTATCTCAAAAAACAAATAAACAATAAGAAAAAGCTCAAATAAACAATCTAACTTTACATTTAAAGGAACTTCAAAAAACAGCAACATAGCCCAAAATGAGTAGAAAGAAGGAAATCAGAAGATCAGGGCAGATACAAATGAAATAGTCTTAAAAAAAAAAAAAAAGATACAAAAGATCAATGAATCTAAGAGTTTCTTCTCTGAAAAGATAAACAAGGTGGACAAATCCTTAACCAGACTCCTCAAAACAAAAAAAAAGAGAGAGAGAGAGAGTACCCAAATAAATAAACTCTGAAATGAAAGAGGAGAAATAACAACTGACACCAAAGAAATACAAAGGATTGTAAGAAAATATGAACAACTATATGCCAAGAAACTGGACAACTAGGGAAAAATTGATAAATTCCTAGAAACATAATCTCCCAAAACTAAATCAGGAAGAATCAGAGAATCTGAAAAGACAGATTACAGCTAGTGAAATTGAAGCAGTAATAATAAAAAATTCTGTCAAACTAATGCCCTGGACCAGATAGCTTCACAGGTGAATTTTACCAAACATTCCAAAAAGACCTAACACTTTTCCCTCTCAAATTATTTCATAAAATTCAAGAAGAGGGAAGCATCCTAAACTCATTTTATGAGGCCAGCATCATCCTAATTCCAAAACCAGATAAAGACACTATGAAAAATAAAAATTATATGCTAATAACCCTGGTGAACATAGAAGCTTAAATTCTCAACAAAATATTAGCAAACCAAATACAGCAATGCATCAAAAGATCATACACCATGATCAAATGGGATTTATTCTGGGAATGCAAGGTTGGTACAACATTTTCAAATCAATAAATATGATTCATCTCATAAATAAAATGAAAGATAAAATACCAAACAATAATATCACTTAATGCAGAAAAAACATTTGATAACATCCAACACCCATTTATGATAAAAACTCTCAGCAAAGTGGGAATAGAGGGAACCTAACATAATAAATGCTGTATATGACAAACCCATTGCCAGCATCATACTCAATGGGCAAAATCTACAAGCTCTTCCCTTTTGATCGGGAATAAGACAGGGATGTCCACTTATACCTCTCTTATTCAATGTAGTACTGGAAGTCCTGGCCATAGCAATCAGATAATAAAAAGAAATAAAAGGCATCCAAACTGGAAAGGAAGAAGTAAAACTGTCTTTATTTGTAGATAACATAATACTGTAATAAAAAACCCCAAAGACACCACCACCAAGAAACTACTAACACTGATAAATGAATTCAGTGAAGTAGCAGGTTACATAATTAATTATCAGAAATCAGTTGCATTTTTATATGCCAATAATGAACTAACAGAAGGGAAATTAAGAAAACAAAATAATTTTTAATTGCTACAAAAAGAATACAATATTTAGGAACAAATCCAATCAAGGATGTAAAAGACCTGTACATGAAATATTATAAGACACTGAAAAAAGAAATGGAAGATGATGCAAATAAGTAGAAGCACATAGCATGTTCATGGGTAGAGTGAATTAAAATGTCCATACAGGGAGGAGGGAGGAAGAGGCAAGGAAGGGGAACAGTTTAGACAAGAACCTAGTATAAAGGAACCATGGACATGGACAACAGGTGGGATTGACTTTGGGGGGAATAGGTGGGTGGGGAGGGGACAGAGGGGAGCAAAAAGGGGATGGATGTAATACAACAACAATAAAATTTTTAAAAAAATGTCCATACAACCCAAAGCAATCTATAGGTTCAATGCAATTCCTATCAAGAGTCCAATGAAATGTTTCACATAACTTGAACAAATATGTCAAAAACTTAAATTGAACCACAAAAGGCCCCACAAAACAACAAAATCCTGAGAAAGAAGAACAAAATTGGAGAAATTATGCTACCTAATATCAAACCATACTATAAGTCATAATAATCAAAACAGTGTGGTACTAGCATAAAAACAAACAAATAGATCAATGGAACGAAATAGAGAGCCCGGAAATAAACCCACACCTTTATAGTCAGTTAATATTTGACAGAGGAAGCAAGTGCATACAATGGTCTAAAGGTAGTTTACTCAATAAATGGTTCTGGCAAAACAGTACAGATATGAGTGAAGGAATTAAACTAGACTACCTTCTTATACGCAAGAATAGGTTCAAAATTGATCAAAGACTTAAGTGTCAGACCTAAAACCATAAAAATCATACAAAAAAAAAAAAAAAAACATAGGTAGCAATATCTTGGACATTGCCCATAGAAATATTTTATTGGATATATCTCCCCATGCAAGGAAAACAAAAGAAAAAATAAATAAATGGGATGACATCAAACTAAAAAGTTTTTGTACAGCAAAGGAAATAATCAACAAAATAAAAAGACAACTCACAGAATGGGAAAACATATTTGTCAATACATCTAATAAGGGCTTAATATTCAAAATTTATAAAGTACTTACAAATTTAACACCAAAAAAACTAACAACTCAATTTAAAAAATAGGCAAAGGACCGGAATAGACACTTCTCCAAAGAAGACCTACAGATGGTCAATAGACATATGAAAAGGTGCCCAATGTCACTAATCATCAGAGAAATGCAAGTTAAAACCACAATGAGACATCACCTCACACCTGTCAGAATGGCCATCATCAATAAATCAACAAACAACAATGTTTGGTGAGGATGTGGAGAAGGAGGAGCTCTTTTGCACTATTGATGAGAAGGTAGATTGGTACAGCAACGGTGAAAAGCAGTATGGAGATTCCTCAACAAATTAGAAATGAATCTGCCTTTTAACTCAGCTACCTTACTTCTGGGAATATATCTAAAGAACTCCCAAACAGCAATCTGAAAGAACAAAAGCATTCCTATGTTCATTGCAGCATTATATTTACACTCACCAAAATATGGAAGCAGCCCAAGTGTCCATCAATAGATGAGTGGATAAAGCAACTATAAGACATTTACACAGTGGAATACTACTTGGCCACAAAAAAGGAAGAAAATGCTACTCTTTATGACAGTGTGGATGGTCCTGGAGAATATTATACTAAGTGAAATAATCTAGTCAGAGAAAGGCAAGTACCATATGATTTCACTCGAATGTGGAATCTAATGAATAAACTGAACTAACAAGGAAAATGGGGACAGATTTATAGATGGAGAGTGGGATGACAGCTGGAGCAAGGGAGGTTAGGGGGTGGAGGGATTGAGCAAAAAGGAAAAAGGACTCATGGACAAGGACAACAGTGTGGTAATTTCTGGGGGTTGAGGGGTATCATGGGACTAAATGGTAATAGAAAAATACAATAGACTTTAAATAAAAATATTAAAAGAAAAATATAAATTTATAATGTAGTAACTAGAAAAGTTAAAATTATAGATGTGGCTTATGTTCTACTAGACATAGTCACATGCTTCCCTCCCTCTCTCTCTTCTCTGCCACTGAGAGGCATCCAGATCACTCCACCTGACCTATTTGTTACTTTACTGTATCATTATGTACTGTTCTGTTGGTCTTACCACACCTGACTTTTCCCGTTTGTTATTTTTTGTCTCTCCCACTGAAAAGAAAGTGATACAAAGGCGAGCCTTCACATTTACAGCACTAGGAACAATGTGTGGCCCCTAGTAGATGCTCAATAAATGTTGAGTGAGTGCATTTTTACACTAGTATGACTATATAAGAGAATGTTGAAGTTGAGTTGATAATCCAATGATCTATTTTGCAATTAGTGAAATAGATACTAATTTTAGGATGTGAATTTTTTTTTTTTTTTTTTTTTTTTAGACCCCACATAGTTTCAGAGGCTCTAGGAAGGCTTATAGACTCAATACAGGTCCATGTAATTAATGATCTGCCTGAATCTTTTTCCATGTTAATGATTATTTTGTTTCTTTAGTTCTTTGTGCCTTGTGGATATAAGCAACATGGCTCATAGTCATTGATGGAAATTAAGTCTCGGTTTTAAATCTATAATTTCAAAACCAAAAGCTGGTAGTGGAGAGACTTGGGATGGCTGCCATTGATCTTTCCTCTGCACTTTGGTGCCACACCCTTCTTGATCAGGAGGCAGATCCACCAGCGAGTAGCAGAAGCTGTCTCTATACCTCTTCATCCCTGCGCTAGGCTTGCTTAATTTGGTGTTTCTACTCTCCTACCCTGGCATTAAAATGATCAGAAAAGACAACTTTGCAGAGACAAGAAAGGGAAGAAAAAGCAGGCTTCTCATTAGAAAGGGGTACAGATTTCCTTCTTTCTCCCTGCTGCGTAGTATTTTGTTGTATAAATGTACCACTGTTTTTTGATTCATTCTTCCATTGAAGGGCACTTAGGCTATTTCCAGCACTTGGCTATTATAAATACTGTTGCTATAAACATTGGAGTGCACAGGTTCTTTTGAATTGGTGTTTCAGCATGCTTGGGATATAATCCCACCAGTGGGATCTCTGGGTCAAAAGGCAGTTCAATTTTGAGTTTTTGAGGGAATTCTATACTGTTTTCCATAATGGCTGCACCAGTATGTATTCCCATAAAAAATGCACTCACTATGCAGCAGAAAGAAAGAAGGAACTTTTACCTTTTGCAACAGCATGGATGGAATTGGAGAGTATTATGCTAAGTGAAATAAGCTAGGTGATGAAAGACAAATATTATGACCTCACCTATAAGTGGAAACTCATGAACAAACAAGACAAACAAAAAGAAATAAATGAGGAGAACAGAACCAGAGACATGGGAATAAGGAACAAACTAACAGTGACCAGAGGGGAGTAGGAAAGGGGATAATAGGGGAAAGAAGGGTAAGGGTCTTGTCAAAGAACAAGTATAAAGAACCCATGGGCACGAACAACAAAGTGGGGATTGACTGTGAGAGTGGGGATGGGAGGGTGGGGTATGGGACACCAATGGGGGAAAAATTGGGACAAATATAATTGAAAAACAATGAAGTTTTTTAAAAGAAAGGGGTAAAGAAAAGCTGAAAGACCAGAAATCCTACAGTGCCCTTGGCCTCAGCCTGCCAGCACCCCTGGCCTGCTGTGCAGGCCCAGCACAGGAAACACCAAGTGTACTCCATATACCCACCAGGAAAATCCATTGAATGTCATTGCTGCCCCTTGTCTGCATTTTAAGTCCATCTATCCCCACTAAACCAGTGCTTTTGCATTTTGTATACCAAGAGAAATATAGGCTTCCACCACTATCAGAAAGTTTCTTATGAAACCTTTTGTAAGCTGAAATTGAGTAAAGCAAAGAAGCAATCAGGTTAGGCCACACCTTACTAAGGGGTGCACAAAATAAATCGAGATAAAGCACAGGTGTCACAGACACAGTTTTGAGCACTGGGGGCTCCAGGCTGAAGTGTGGTGCCTGGGAAGGAGCTCACTGGTCCACTCTCACAGCTTGCAGCACCGCTGCCTCTGTAACAGCTCCTGCAAAACTGACGCTGAACACTATTTTCACTTTCCTCCATTTTTCATAAAAGTGAGGCACCTCTTAGAGTTTCTTGTGATTAATGAAACCAGGTACTAATATAGGTTTTTGGTAAAAGCAAAGTGGGTTAACATGAGCTTTTGAAAACCAATGGATACCTGAATATGATGCCAACATTCTAATAAACTCTATTTACTTTTCATTTTTACTCTCCCACATTGAGTCTCCTGTTTGTTGATGTAATTTAACATTTTAGAAAACAAAAAGAAAGTTCATTTGTAAAGATACAAGAAATAAATGAACAATGGGATACAAAGATAAGTCAGTGATGCCTAACTGCCTCCTTCTGAGATGCTAGGCTTGCCTGGAACTTTGAAGGCTATTAGGTTCTCATAGCAGAGGAGCTTCTTGTAATGTCCATAACTGCCACTAGATGTTGTTCCTCTGAATCTCATATCACTCCTGTGAAAACTTTGCTTAACAATCAGTCAAGGGGATAATTCCTAGTGCATTATCGTAGGATGAATTAAAATCTTTCCATTGGGAATTTTTTCCAATTTTTTAAAAAAACTTTATATATTTGTTTTTAGAGAAAGGGGAAGGGATGGAGAAAGAGAGAGAGAGAAAAACATCAACCTGTGATTGCCTCTCATGCACCCCTTACTGGGGACCTGCCTTGAAGTCCAGACATGTGCCCTGAATGAGAATTGAACTGGCGACCCTTTAATTTGCAGGCTGGTGGTCAGTCCACCGAGCCACACCAGCCAGGGCTCTTTTGTTTATCATGCTGGTGTTTTAAGAAATTCTCATGACAAAACTTGTGTTTAAGTTTTAGAACAAATCTAGACTGGCTTCCAGTGGAATTCACCCATCTTTAAAAATCTGTGATTTAGTCAAAGTTGTTTATTAAAAACCCTGGCTTCCAAAATGTTTTCCATTGAGATGGACACATGCTTGGTCCAAGGGTCTGGAAGGCTGAGTGTCTGCACCACTGACCACGTGTGATGATCAGACACTTATTCCTGGAGAGGAAGCTGACTCCTGTTGACAGTTGGAATCAGCCTTGTGCGACTCTCCTTGAGTCACAGGAATCCTCTGGCTGACTCAGGTTTCAGTGGTACTGCTCAAAGCTGAGAGTGCAGCTTGGCAGGAAATGTAGAATCAGCATTAAGAAAACAAATTGTTTGCCAAAGCCAGAGTAATGCAGTCACCTTCGGGTAGGAATCGAGTGAGCAGTTAGGCAGCAGAAAAGCCCAT